>APFE030284108.1:0-11002 GCA_000404065.3 Pinus taeda
CCACCCTCGCGAGGGGAACATGATCATAGCATCACCTTGGTTCCAGGGGCCCAACCCCCAAATATGCACCCATACAGATATCCGTTCACCCAAAAGAACGAAATAGAAAAAATCATTAAGGAACTTTTGGAAGCAGGGGCCATTCGTCCCAGCGTCAGTCCTTATTCATCCCCAATGGTTATGGTGCTCAAAAAAGATGGGGAGTGGCGGATGTGTCCTGACTTCAGGGCACTCAATAAGCTGACAGTCAAAGATAAATTTCCCATCCTGGTGGTTGATGATTTGCTGGATGAACTTAATGGGGCTCAATTTTTCACGAAGTTGGATCTTCGCTCAAGTTACCACCAGATCCGCATGAAGGAAGTCGACATACCCAAGACTGCTTTCAGAACTCATGAAGGCCACTATGAATTCCTGGTCATGCCATTTGGTATTTGTAATGCCCCCTCCACTTTTCAGAGCCTTATGAACCACATTCTCAAACCATATCTCAGGAAATTTGTCCTTGTCTTCTTCGATGACATCCTCATCTATAGTTGCACTTGGGCAGCACATCTTCAGCATGTATATCTACTCTTGCAACTACTCCGCAAGTAGAAATTATTTGTGAAGATGTCCAAGTGTTCATTTGGCATGGCAGAGGTAGAGTATTTGGGCGACATTGTGGGGCGTGAGGGTGTCAAGGTGGACCCCAAAAACATCCAAGCAATGCAGGAATGGCCTCAACCTAAGACCTTGAAGAGCTTACGAGGATTTTTGGGTCTCACAGGCTATTATCGTAAATTTGTACGCAACTATGGTCACATAGCGAAGCCCCTCACCCAACTCCTAAAGAAAAATTCTTTCATCTGGAATGAAGAAGCACAACAGGCCTTTACAGCTCTAAAAAATGCCATGTGTTCCACTCCAGTTTTAGCACTACCTGACTTCACCAAATCGTTCGTCATTGAATGTGATGCTTCGGGGACAGGTATTGGGGCAGTTTTAATGCAGGAAGGGCGACCGCTGGCCTTCACAAGCCAGCAACTCAGTGGGAAGAATCAGGGTCAATCTACATACGAGAAGGAAATGATATCCATCTTACATGCAGTCGACACTTGGCGACCTTATTTATTGGGGCGACATTTCCAAATCCGCACAGATCATCACAGTCTTAAATATTTTTTGGAGCAACGCCTATCCTCCCCACAACAAAATAAATGGCTAGCCAAAATGCTGGGATATGATTATGAGATTATTTACAAGAAAGGGAAAGACAATAGTGTAGCAGATGCATTATCTCGCTAATTTGAGGAGGAAAGTACCCTGCTAGCTATTTCCCTCCCCATTCCAGAATGGATTGAAGAAGCTCGCAGGGAATGGTTTTCACACCCCGGGCTCTCCCAACTCATTTCTCAATTGCAGGCAGATCAAATTCCACCGAGGGCTATTCATGGCAGGATGATATTCTTCGCTACAAGGACAGAGTCGTAATATCACCAACATCCACCTTCAAAAGTCGCATTTTGGCCGAATTGCACTCATCTCCCATTGCAAGACATTCGGGCTTTCAGAAGACGTATGCTCGCACCAGAAGATCATTTTCTGGACAGGCATGAAAAAGGACATCCTTACCTTCGTAACCGAATGCGATGTCTGTCAACGCCACAAATGGGAAACCATCAACACACCAGGCACATTACAACCATTGCCCATTCCGGCATCAATTTGGATGGAGGTTTCTATGGATTTCATTACAGGTCTTCCAAATTAAGGGAACAAGTCAGTCATCATGGTGGTTGTGGACCGATTGTCGAAGTATGCTCATTTCTGCGCTCTCCCCCACCTATTTACACCCACCTTGGTTGCTCAAACTTTCATGGATCAGATCTTCAAATTGCATGGCATGCCCATTTCGATTGTGTCCGACCGCGACCCGATCTTCACCAGCAATTTTTGGTAGGAACTCTTCAGAATACAAGGCACTCAACTAAAACTCAGTACTTCCTACCATCCGCAAACAGATGGTCAAATTGAAGCAGTCAACAAATGTCTAGAAACCTACCTTAGGTGTTTTACTTCAGAAAAACAAAACCTTTGGGTACAGTGGCTACCTCTAGTAGAATGGTGTTTTAACACCAACTATCATGCCACCACCAAAATGACTCCATATGAAGCAGTATATGGTCAACTCCCGCCTTCAACTACTTCATATCTCAAGGGTTGCTCAAAAGTCCAAGCAGTGGATCAACTCCTACAACAACGCGCAACTATGCTCACCCATCTTCGAGAGAATCTTCATCAAGCTCAGAACCGCATGAAGCAACAGGTAGACCAGCGTCGCTCAGAGCGCCAATTTCAAGAAGGGGATCATGTCTTTTTACGGCTCCAACCATATAAGGAAACATCACTCAAAGACAAGGGGTGTCAGAAACTCTCTCCCAAATTCTACGGACCATATCAAGTACTTCAGCGCATTGGAGAAGTGGCCTACAAGTTGGATTTGCCACCTACTGCAAAAATCCATCCAGTTTTTCATGTCTCATGCCTCAAGAAAGTGATTGGGAACAATTGCTGAATTCAGACTAGTCTACCGGAATTGGACGAAGAAGGGTCCATCTGGCTTCAACCAGAACAGGTCCTTGACACACGAGTCAAGCAACTGCGCGGTCGCATGATTAAATAAGTCCTAGTCAAATGGAAAGACACCTCTCCAGAGGATGCAACTTGGGAGCCAACCACTATTCTGCAGCAGTTTCCACAGCTTTAGCCTTGAGGACAAGGCTAGTCTTAAGGGGGTGGGCATGTTAGGGTCCCACCCTAACCCCCTTATCTATGTAATGTGACCACGTCATAGTTAAGAGTCAATAAAGCCCATATTAATAATTGTAAGTGGTTAATCCGCAATTAATAAAGGAACCACAGTTAGTTGCAAATGGGCCGACGGTATTAGTAATAAGCGGTATTGATCCGTGGTATTACTTGTAGGAGTCATATATAAAGGATAGTAACTCCCTGCGAGGAGCATCGTGTCTTATTTTTGTAATCGAGCTCTGCTCTATTGGAGGTTGCCCCCTCGAAGAGGCAAGTGAACATTTCTCTCTGAATAATAAAGTCATTGCCATTCTGTGTTCTCGGTCTCTTTTCTTCGCATATTCTGTATTTGGGTATCTTTTGTAGGTTAAGAAGCATAACACACCAGGCATCTTACAACCATTGCCCATCCCTACTTCAATATGGATTAATGTTTCTATGGATTTCATTACTAATCCTCTGAAGTCAGGCAACAAGTCAGTCATCATGGTGATAGTGGACATATTTTCTAAGTATGCTCATTTTTGCACTCTACCCCACACATTACCCCCACTTTGGTGGCTCAAGCTTTCGTAGACCAAATCTTCAAACTACATGGCATGCCCACTTCCATTGAATCTGATCGTGACCCGACTTTCACTAGTAACTTTTGGCAAGAACTTTTCAAGCTACAAGGCACCCAACTCCAACTAAGTACTTCCTACCATCCCCAAACTGATGGTCAAACTAAAGTAGTCAACAAATGTTTGGAGACATACCTAGGGTGCTTCACTTTAGAAAAGAAACATCAATGGGTACATTGGCTACCTCTAGCTAAATGGTGGCATAATAATAACTATCATGCAACCACCAATATGACTCCATATGAAGCAGTGTACGGTCATCTCCCAGCTTCACCTACTTCTTATATCCCTAGATGCTCTAAGGTGCAAGCAGTGGATCAACTCCTACAAAACCGTGTAGCCATGCTAGCCCATCTCAAAGATAATCTCCATCAAGCTCATAATCGCATGAAGCAATAGGTAGACCAACATCGTTCAAAACGCACATTTCAAGAAGGGGATCAGGTATTCCTACGACTGCAACCATGTAAGCAAACGTCTCTCAAAGAAAAGTGCTTCCAAAAATTAGCTCCAAAATTCTACAGACCTTATCAAATACTTCAACACATTGGAGCAGTCGCCTACAAGCTAGCATTTCCACCAATTTCAAAAACATGTCCAGTCTTCCACGTATCTTGCCTCAAGAAAGTGTGGGGAACAATTGCAGAATTCAAACCAGTCTACTTGAATTGGATGAAGAAGGTTCACTCTCGCTCCAACCTGAACAGGTCCTCAATACGTGAGAATGACAATTTGTGCGGTCGCGCGATCAAGGAAGTCCTCGTCAAGTGGAAAGACACCTCTCGAGAAGATGCGACCTGGGATCCAATCACTATGCTTCAGCAGTTTCCACAACTTTAGCCTTGAGGACAAGGCTGCTTTTTATGGGGGAGGGCATGTTAGGGTCCAACCCTAACCCCTTTATTTATGTAATAGGGTCGAGTCATAGTCATATTTAGTTAAAGAGTCAATAAAGTCCATATTAATAATTGTAAGTGGTTGACCCACATTTAATAAAGGGACCACAATTAGTTGCAAACAGAGCATGGTATTAGATATATGGTATTGAGATAACCATGGTAATGACCCATGGTATTTTTTGTATGAATCCTATATAAAGGATAGAGACTCCCCATTGTGGAATGTCATGACTTATTTTGTAATCGATCTCTACTCTATTGGAGGTTGCCCCCTTGAGGAGGTAAGTGAACATTGCTTCATCTCTGAATAATAAAATACTTTCTGTTTTTCTCATTTCTTTCTATGTTCTGGGTTGTATTTTTGCGCATATTTGGTATTCTAGAATCTTCTCGCAGGTTAAGAGCATAAAATGACATACACACATACACCTACACCTAGTGTACAACACAACACAATACATACGCATGCATCCAATGTGCACCACCACACAATACATACACCTACACCTGATTTAAAACACAATACATATACGTACACATAATACAACACAATGAATACACATGTCATGATACCATGACTACACAATGCACATACATAGTACCGCATTCCCACAACACAACATTTATGACATGCGTACAATACCACATGTACACCAGTACCATATGTACACTTGTACCATATGTACAACATGTACATAGTACCACTTGTACACAACAACACCTCCACAACATGTGCAGATCATCACATGTACACAACACCGCCTACACAACGTGTACACAATGCCTTATGTACACTGTACCATGGGTAAAATGTGTACACAATACCACATGTACACAACACCACATGCACGACATGTACACGAAACCACATGTACACAATGCCACATGCACATCATGCACACAACACCACTTGCACAAAGCACTACATTTACAACATGCACATAGCACCACATGCAGACAACACCATATGTACATAGAACTACATATACAACATGTACATAGTATCATATGTACACAACACCGCATATCCGACATGTACATAGCACCATCTATAACTATCACTGCATATGTAATATACACACAACACCATATATACAATAAGAATACAACATCATATGTACACAATGCTACATATACAACATTACACATCACTATAGCTAAAATCACTAAATATACAACACACACAACATATACACAACAATAGCACTGGACATCCAAAACCATACTGCCTCTACCAAGCAACCTTGCTTCTAGTGTCTTTCTTCCTTCCATGCTTATCCTAGAATGTCGTGGATTGCACTATTTTCATTCCGCTGATGTATCTCTTAGCATAACATGTCATAGCGTAAATATAGACATAGTATAATCACATAATATCAAGTCATATCCACATGATATTGACCTCATATATTTGTCATGACTACTCTTCCCACTTGATTCCTCATAAACTAGGAACCTCTTCATGTCGTTCACCTACATAAGCAATAATTCCTCCACAAGGATGATCCCTGTTGACCCTATCAGATAATGACATACATACATACATGTATACATATAAACATCAACATAAAACAATCATGATACCTGATGACCCTGTCAGATAACAACGTACATACATACATATATGAATATAAACATTAAGATAAAGCAATAATGATCATAACATAATTACTAGATATCATAAGGCCAAGGTTAAGAGAATTTCCTTTATTCATGCACAACATGTAGAATATTGATAACAATAGTTCCCAACATGGCCAAGGCGTCTAAAACCTCAAATCCATTTACTTTACCCTTTCTGTTACCTTTATCAGGATTGTCTTATCACCGTCCATTTACCTCAATGGACCCAACCAATCCAACAAGATGTCATACGCTTACCTTCAATTCCCTTATACATGCACTGAGTTTTATCTAGGTCTTACATCACATGTTTGGTTTCATTTAACTTCTCCTAAGCTCCATTAACTTTCCTCTTTCCCAACCAATTCCCAAGACTTAAAACTTAAAAGGCAAGCACAAGAAACCAACAAGAAAAATACCATGAAAACCAATAACAACATGACACCACAACAAAGTGGCAAGGCCTTGCACCAGACAAACAAAACCACAAATCAAGCTTGACAAATCACAAAAGACCAAAAGAACAAGACTCACAACAAACACCATGATTCCATCCCCATGGGTTTCCAATGCTTCCAACTAAAAGCTCAACCCGAGCGTTCTTTAAGATTTCATGGCAATGTCTTTTTCCATGCAATCCCCTATATCATACTATTATAAACACATAACTGTCAATGCATAAGTAAAAATAACAACATACTAGTCAGCTTACCTTGTCATACTAATGCCAAGAACGTTACCCTGAAACTTCTCACACAGGTCAACCAGTTGTTCCAAATATCAAGGTAATCATATCTATCAATTTGAAATCAACCTTTACCAAGACTAAAAATGATGTCATAATACATAGTCAACTCATAGTCATTAGACATAATGCTACAACTATAACCTACTTACCAAGGAAAATTTTAAGGATGGAAAATGATCTTAAATATTAGAAACCTTGGCGAATCTTACTAATCCATAATATGCAAGCTATAAAATGCTTGGTGATATTTTAGTAGAAATATTCAAAGTTCTAATGATTTTATGTAGTCTCTCTAAACTTTTGGCGATTTTTAAAGTAAAATATTTTTTCTTATAAAATTTGGGCGAATCATTTTTAGGAAAAAAATGGGAATTGGCAAATGCGTTTTTGGGAAAAATCATGGAAAATTAGCCCATCTATGAATATTAGCCCCTAAAATTTTCCATGCTACTTACATTCAAGTACATATCAACTATATCAACACATATGTGTTCTTATGAACATCTTAAAACAAGATCATTTCTTCATGTAATCTTATAGACACATACTCATATCATGTGATTAATCAAACATTCAACAACATATAGATGACATAACAGACACCAACACTCAAACACCAAATAGACGACATAATAAAAAATTCAAGCACAAAGTAGATGACATAAGAAAGCTCATACCGTAATGTATCTCAAGGGAGGCTGTCTTGTTTGCACAATCAATCTAGTTAGCATGATATAACTTCACAACACATCAACTCAAACAAAAATAAGATCATGATATCCATAACAGTAACTAAATAAAATGTTCATAGCATAAGCTCATTAACATTTGTCATTTATGCATAACAATCACATATGTATAATCAGTTTAGATTAGTACAACACAATGTCACAAAGTCGACACATACCTGAATGTCATAACCCTAACCATCTACATAGGCCAATCCAATTTAGCATGATACATATAACATCAAGATATTAATGCTATAACCCTAATCATAAAAGTAACTAACATATGACAACAATAAGTTAACATATAACATGCTCATCAAAAAAATATAACATAATCATCAAGTTTACTAACATAAAACAACAACAACAATGCATACAACCACTAGTTACTATCATTCATGACTATCTGACACATGTGTATATGACTACATTGATCAACAATCATTTATGATATATGTAACCATAATAATAATAGAATGACAAGTATATCGACAACCCTAATTCTAATAACATACATTAACCAACATACCTGCATGCCCACCATACAAACTTGTATGATGATCTGCTCTTACCCCAAAGTCCATTATTGCAACTTCACTTTAATATTCCCATCTCCTGCTCTATCTCAGGTAACACATTAGCATCATAACATACCAATATCATCATGATGACCTAATTGCATACAATGACCTTATGCACAAAAACCTTTGCCATGAAAATGCATGCATAACAACATATAGACACCACATGCATAACAAATGCATATACAACCATACACTCATGACGACACATCCCACAACAACACCATCAACCTTCACATGGAGACGTCACTACAATCATGATCAACACCATGAAAATGAAACAAGCACATGGACTACAAACATAAGGAACACATATGCAACGGACACGAATGCATGACCAACACACCGCCCATCCAGTCCAAGGGGTGAACCATGCTATGATACCACTCTGGTATCAAATACAAAAGAAATATGTCAGAAACTAGATACTAGCCAAAGAGAAAGAAACCACGCTCTGATACCACTCTTTAGTATCAAATAACACCCAAAGAGAGTGAAACCCACTCTGATACCACTCTATAACACCCTCCTCCGACATCTACCCAAGTAACCAGCCAACCAGGGTAAACGTGTGATGATAAGTTACTATGATATGATTTGATTCCCTATGTGTTAGTTAAGGAAGTGGAACCGACATAACACATCACATAGACCTTCCACATCAACAATAGAACTCCCGGGAGCCATCCCAACCCTTGATACAAACTAAAGTTTTAGTGCATCAAACCCCTAGGAGCTCCCTTGATATGTACAAGGGTGCTTATGGGAAGCTCCAAAAGCTCGCACAACAAGGACAAGGGAGCTTTTGAGGAATGTTTTGTCTAGTGTTGTGCCTGCGTCTTTGGGATTTGTGCCACTTATTCAAGCCTAGAGCCTAGGTCATTGCCTAGACTCAATGGTACCTTCATAAATGAAATTTCATAGCGAAACAAAGATAAATGTTCAAAAAATCAACAAGGACTAGACTGGACCTCTACTAACCATGCAAGAATTTCATCAAACATGTCACAAACATGAAATCTACAGGTCTTAAAAATAGAAATGAGCGTAAAGTTATCTGAGAATCACTAAGAAGCATTGATGCCTCACCGGATTAGCTGTAATTTCATCTATTAGGCCATATATACATTGTTTATTATTTTACAAGTAAAAACATGATGAGAGCTAGACATAGCCACTGTCATAATACATGTTCATAACCAACATAATAACAAAGAAATACCAAGCAAACAACAACCATATAATCCACATATAATGATCCAGGAGGATCCTCAAAATCCTTAGAATTTTAGAGTCTCAGATGCTCTCAAAACTAGTGCCAAGTTTAAGAGCTCCTTGCACTGATTCTGGCAGTATATTTGGTTTTGAAAATGCCTCCGTATGAAGGAGAAAACAAACTCTAAATTTTATGGCAAACAAGTAAAGAAATGGGCCTTACAAGCCATTTGGAAATCTCACAGTTCGACATGTGGCTGTCAACATAGGTCAAAGTCAATGTAGGTGGTTAAAGTCAATAGAGGTCGGATGGGCATGTCGGGCTCGAACCCACGACCTCCCAAACCACATTGCAAAATCTTACCAACTAGCTATGGCTTTGCTTTATTAAACATTGGTGCAAATTTAGTATTTAAGTTTTATTAAAATAGTATGTGGGGGAAGGGTTGGCAGAGCCGCCATATTCGACGGTTCGCCAAACCCATGGATCATTTAAGCACTACTTTAAAACCGTTACTGGAGCTCCAACCAAACACAGCAAAGGCTAACTATATGATATGCCATGTTCCAAAATGCCACGGGTCAAAGGTTTATGACTGCTAGTTTAATTCATAACTATTTGTTATGTCAATAACCTTTGGTTATAACCAAATGAGAAGTTATGTGCAATAGGGTTGTTACACAATATTTTTTCATGCCTCCTACACTTCCCTGTGGCATACCCTGAAGTTCACAAAACATCATCATCATACAGTATACTCATCAATGTATAGAACTCAGATCCCTCCTTTAACTTTGCTTGGAAAATATTTGGAGCTTTCCCTGAAGAAATGCCTCATGAAACCCTAAATTGAGAATCATCGCCCTTATGAAGCTCAAAACCGCGATGATCTCCTATTTCACCTTGTTAAGCCAACGATGGCATCGCTTTGTTCTCTCTCATACTCACGATGGTATCAAAAATGAAGTTTTCCCAAAGAGGATGAGAAGCTTCATGATCTAGAAGCTTCCATAGCGATGAGATGGAGGTGGTTTCACATAGATGAGGTCAAATCCTCCTATTTTGACCTCTTGGTCTCATCCCTATGAGCTACCTTGTTATGAAAACAGCTCACAAAAGGATAGAAAAGATAGATCAATGCCTTAGAATTCAGCCTCTTTGAGGGGGCAACCTCCTTTACATTACATAACTGAACAATTGTTGGATGATTCAAATGACAAAACCACATTTCTATATATAGGAGTCTAAGGAGTCACAATATAACCCAGCCGACCTAACAATAATAATATAAAGCCACAAAAATAACAATAGAGGGATTCTATGGGGCATAGTAATAACATTATGGGGACAATAGGGGCACATCAATATTAATAAGGCATACAACTACAATAGTAATGGGGTAATCACTAGTATTATAGGGACCTAACATGACCCTCTCCTTCAAAAAAGTGTTGTCCTCAACGCTTGAGTAGTTCTGCATGCTTCTATATAAAATTCTCATCCTCCCATGTGGAATCTTCAGTGGATAAGTTCTTCCACTTGATGAGATACTCCGAAATTGATCGATTTCGTAGTTGTCAAGTTCTTGTTTCTATGATTTCTTCTGGTTCCAATATAATTTTTCCTTCCTCGTCAAGCTCTGGAAATATTGTTTGAACTGGGAGCTTGTCTCCTATAACCTTATTTAAACATGAAACATGGAAAACTGGGTGCACTCAAGAAGCTGCAGGAAGCTCCAATTTGTATGCCATAGTACCAATCTTTTGCAACACCTTGTACAGACCATAA
>APFE030284108.1:31982-53857 GCA_000404065.3 Pinus taeda
TCTCATCTCCTCCGTTAGCAAGGCTGAGACGATTTCATCAAACTGCAAAGCAGTTGCATTGCTACCTATTGCAATAACCAGACTATCCCACAAATCTGGTAGAGAACACAACAAACTGATGCACTTATCTTCATCTGAAATTTTAATATCAACAGATGCTAACTGACTTACCACAGTATTAAATCCGTTCAAATGCTCTGTCACCTAGTCTCCATATTTCATCCTCAGGTTATACAATTTTTTCCACAAGAACAATTTATTCACCATAGACTTAGATTGGTACAAAGTCCCTAACTTGTCCCACAAAGCCTTTGTCGTAGCTTCCCCTGATACATTCAACAATATTGAATTTGAGACACACAATCGTATTGTTATTTTTTCCTTCCGATCCAACTTCTTCAATTCTTCATCGGACACTCCCATTGGTTTAGTACCCAGACCTACCGTGATCCACTGATCTTTATCCACTAACAGATCCTCCATCTTAAGTTTCCACAGCTCAAAACTCTGACCATTAAATTTCTCGATCTCTATCTTTCCAGGGTCTACCACAGTCCCAAGCAAAACCCCTCAACAACAAAGGCATCCCCTTGAAGCCAAAACAACTCTGATACCAAATGTAGGTTTTAACCCTGTACATAAATTACCTACTTACGAATTCTAAAACACAAAAATAAATAATGTGAGAGCATAACACATAAAACACATATACATAGAGATTTTCCCCTAGATCCCAAAACCGGGACTACCAGCTTGATTTTTCATTATGTTCCTTTCATTGTTACAATACATATTTATACATGGCGAAGCATCAAATACCATGCACAGAAAAACCATCGCGTCCAAAACCATGGACCAAAAACCATAGTTAGGTTCCCCCAACCTAATATAGGGTCCAAAAAAAAAAAATCTCGGGGCGCTGCCTCGGACCACATAGAGGGGGGCTACCCACCCCCCTCTAACCCCCCAATTCACTACATAGGTTATGGAAAGAATATAACACAACCCAACAGGGATGAAGTTGTCCACGAATCCTCGATGCTTTAAATAAAGCCCTGATTAGTGCTCCTTTACTGCATAACCCCAATTACTGCTACGATTTTTTCCTATATTTGGTTGCAATTGATACCACCATTGCTATGGTATTAATTCAGGATGACGATGATGAAAACGATCACGTGGTTTATTATTTGATTCGAAATATTCTTTGGCAGCGGTTCATGTCGTCTAAAGGTTTAAGGACTATATCATTTTACGGAAAACCATTGTGATTTTTTATTGCAACCCCATGACATATATACTGACTCGCCAATTACTTGGGGGAAAATACTCCAAATGGATCATAATATTGCAAGAGTTTTATTTGGAATTTACTACTACCACATCAATGAAATCGCTCATCTTTTCTGAGTTAATCTATGCTCTTTCGTCTGCAAGCACCCCAACCAATTTATCGAGTAGATACCCGATGAAACACTATTTCTGATCAACACTCTTGACCCCTAGTATGGAGACATTATTATTTATCTTCAAACCCAAAGATTTTGATATGAGTTGTCCTGATCAGACGCAACATCTGACATTAGTCCCAACCCTATTCGATCCTCGGTGATACCTTGTATTGGTTCAGTGTGGACTCTGTCCTTCACAGATGCCTCACCCTTAAATAATATGAGTGGTTCCTAAATGATTGCCACTTTGGTGCTTGTGGTGGTCATATGTTCGGATATGCCATTGCTCAGAAGATCCTTCGCGCCAGTTATGTATGGCCTTCTATCTTCAAAGATTGCATTCTAGCTGTCCAAAAATGCCATGAATGCTAGATTTTCAACTGCAAGATGCACACCCCACCCACACCCCTACACCCTGTAATTACCATTGGCCACTTTTCCAAATGGGGCATTGATTTCATGACATGTAACCCTCGCTCAGCTAGGGGGCATTGTTATATCATTTTCACCGTCAACTATTTTACGAAATGGGTCGAGGAAATGCCTATAGCTGACGGTATTACTGCCATGTAGTTCCTTTCTAACCACGATATAGCACGTTTCGGTGTCCCTCAAGCTATCGTGATTGACCATGGATCACATTTACATGAGCACATGATGGCAAATTTAACCATTCAATTAAGCCTTCAACATGATAGCTCGACTCCGTATTATCCATAGGCCAATGGCCAAGTTGAAGCAGTCAATAAGGTTTTGATTACTATGCTTCAATGTACCATTGGGAAGCACATAAAATATTGGCATTTAATTCTTTTCTTAGCTCTTTGGGCTTACCGAACTTCTGCTAAGACGACCACAAGATTCAATCTATTCCCGCCGGTGTATGATTTAGAGGCAAATCTTCCAATTAAATGCAAAATCCCTTCTTCTATCGAACTAGCTTAAGCTAGCTATCGAACTTCTTCTGAATACCTCGCCTAAAGATGAAAAACTATTGTATCTAAAGAGACTCGATGAAACTTGTCGCATCGTTGCGATAGTCATCAAAGCTCAAAAGAGATGAGTCAAAGCTCATTTTGACCAAATTGTTTCTCCTTGCACTTTCGTTGAAGGCATCTTGGTCCTCCTTTATGATCAAGCCAATGATAAGTTGGGGCAGGCAAATTCGAACCTATGTGGCATGGTCCATACATTGTCAAGCATGTCTTAAAGAAAGGTGCCTATGAGCCATGTGATTATGAGGGAAATGCATTGTCACAACCCTGTTGTATCTCAAAAAGTATTACGTATGAAATTTGTATGATAAATTTTGTACATTAGTGTGTTAATTCATTAGTTTGCGTTTTGATTTTTTAGTGTATTTGTTTGCTTTGCAGACATATGTTTTTCTGCTTACCCTGTGTTCCACTCGGTTTGTAGATGTCATCAGGTCATTAGGTTGGTTTTGTTGATGGTGCTTGTCGTAGCACACAGAACCTCTCTTCTCCAATGTGGGTACTCTATGACCCTAATGGAGAGCTGATTAACTTACAAGGTATCTGCCTTTTCCGAACAACTAATAATATCGCTGAGTATAGTGCAGTTATTGGATTCTTGTCAAAAGCAGTTGCTCTTGGCATTAGGGATTTGGTTGTTAAGTTGGATTCATAGCTCGTTGTGTTACAAATAAACAATCATTATTCAGTAAGAAATCCACAAATATTGTTTATGTATCTATGTGTTATATTGTTGGAAATAAATTTTGATTACGTTACATATCAATTTATTCCACGTAATTTAAATACATTAACTGATGCATTAACAAATTTTGTTCTTGATAGGCATTTGCATCATTTGTAAAATTGAATCATGTTATGAACACATAAGTAGAAATAAAACAAACACACACACACACACACATATATGTATATGTCACTTCTTCCGGAGTGTTTGCATCAAAATGTCAAAAAATAGAGTGTTCTGAGACACTTGGCTTTCAAAGACTACAAAATGTGTACAAGACTAAAAGGACTATCAAACTGCACAATGCTCATGGTAGCATGCAACTGCTCTGATCACTTGGCCTAGTAGTTGACGCAATATCACAAAGACTCCCACTGTGTGTCTCTTCCATTGCAGTGGAACATCGTCAATAGTAGCATAATCTAGAACCCCTCGAGTGATGGCTTCCAAATTTCACTCCATCTCAGCTAAGGGGTCAACCCCTTCTTCATAGTCCACAACCACTATCGGATGGGCATCTCGCCGTGCTATTGGTGACATGCCTGGTGGTATCTCTAGTCCCACATCTCCACATTTATCATGAGTTTAGTCTTAGTTTACATTCTCATAAAAACCATAAAACTTGAAAAAAAAAAAAAACAAAAAAAAAAAACAAGTTGTTACCTGCGTTGGTCCACTGTTCACTTGATGGTAGAGGTAGATCTAGATCCACTCTAAAATATGTGCCAGAATAAGAATATTCATCTACCATAAGAAGCTTGTGTTCAATCCATGCAAAGGACTGTGGTGGATAGTGCATATGTTGGCTAGTGCCTCCTTGAGGCATGAGCTGGTCCCATCTCACAAGCCTCGGATCTCAAGGGGCAGGATGTGTTACTTTTGCCCACTGATACCAAGAGAGCGGTATTCGATCTAAGAAGAAGTTCACCAATATGGAACCAAAACTGAATTGCTTCAAGTTTCCATGCTTACTCTTGGTTAGTTGGTGTTTCATGTTCGTCAAAATACCTCCACACTAGTTGAAGATGGTGAGAGTCAAACAAGCAATAGCGTACTGAAACTGAGACTTGGAAGCCTCATGAAGAGCTTGTGTGACAGATACACGTGCCATGGTGAACAATATTGTTCTCAGAACGAGGTTATTCATGATTGTTGCAATCTTCAACTTACCTCTATTAGTTATCTCAGCACCAAGAGTGTATCTATGGACTACACTCTTGGTACTCTCACCTCCTTAGCGAGATCCAAAGAGTTGGATGGCTTCTCCTTGACGGGATAATCTCGTGATGAAATATATGTCCAACTCTTCTAGTTCCATTTGTTTCCCTTTGATGATGAATATCTCGCGATCTACATCCCAAATGCTGATCAGATAGGGTAGCAACTCCATCTATGCCCTCAACCCTATGGTCTAGAAGAATTTTAGTAGGCCACAATCCCTCAAAGCATTTATGCATGCCAGATCTTGGGATGTTTGGTCATCCTTGGCTTCATGGCCTCTTTCTTTCCCCTCTAGGACCATATTTCTCTTGCAAACAACATTTAAACAATTTTTAATGCTTTTTCCATGGATAAAATTCAACATGTTTTGCTTTAAAATGAATTTTTAATATCCAAAAATCATACTCGGTACCATCACACCTATTTTTCTAAATAATGCGATGGAATTGTGCGAGCCTTTGGGCTCGAGCATGACCCTCGTGGGTCCGATGACCATACGTGCGATGGTTGCCGACGACCTAAATTTTAAAAATCCTATTTTCTAGCTTAAAATTCACCATTAAAATTGCATGAAAAGGTAATGAAAAGCAAGAGCAGGGATGAGACTCTTACCTGTCGCAGGTGGATTGTGAAATGGCACCCTGGATCTCCCATAAGAGCCACTCGAAAATCAAGGAAATTAGGGCACAAAGACATTTTCAGTGCTCAGTTTGGTAAAATGGTAAAAAATGAAATTACTTTTACCTATTTATAAGTTTTGAAAGTCATTTTGTCAAATATTTTTGTAATATTTTGATATTTTATCGATATCAATGATGCGTTCATTTCTTGTGTAGTTACAAGTGCCTTCAATGTGAACAGTGATCATTATCGACTGATTCTAGGAGTTTTATTTTATGTCTTTTTCAGACTCCTTAAATAAACTAAAGAGGAACCCCCCTCTGGATTCATCTTTCAACTCTTTTTCTAACTCTCAAAAATTGAAAAGATTTCCGAGTACTTGTTGTTTCGAACTCGTTAAAGTAAATGAAACGACATCATCTCAGTATACATTTACCTATTTTTTGGGCTGAGACTGAATATTGACGAGAAAGGTACACCTTGGTCAACATGGTCAAGAGGTTCCCTCAGATATTGTTTTCTACCTTTTTAGGTTCGAGGGATAAATTACGAAAAGGGACATGATGGAGTTTTTTTTTTTCATTTCTTTTTCAACTCTCTATACATGAAAAAGATACCGAGTTGTTCTTAAGTTGGGCTTGTTAAAATTTTGCGACGAAAGGTTCGTCACCATGATGAGACAAAGCTTCTCTTTCCTAGGGCTCGTAAAACTTACTAGGATGGATTCATTCGAGGAACGAACTTACATAACAATAATATTCTATCCCCTTCAACCTTGTGACAAAAATAATTGGGGTACTCGCTATAAATAACTGGGAAAAATGAAGATGAGACGTCCTTTGTATAGGCAGCATGTCTCTCTTGAACATGACACTCTTCTGCTCTCATGTTGGGTTTGGGATATGCTCACTCAGTCACTTGTCCTCCCTAGTTTGGGTGATCCATTTTGCCTCTCATTTGACTATTCCACATTGTCATCATGACCTTTAGTCCCATGTTGATTTAGATGCTGCCACAATCTGAAGTGTGTCGCCAATATGTTCAAGAGGAGTCCAATCTACAGTTATTTACCTATACATTGTTTGAGTCATTGGAATAGTCCTGAATATCATTCCACTTTATTCCTTGTTTCGTGTCGATGATGGGGGAATTGTGATTCCCCTCCCTTGATAGGTCACTTCTTGTCGACTTCAGCTCACTATGTAGGAAGATGACTTAGGAACTCTCTTTCAGTGCCTTAGGGCTGGCATGCCTTAATGGTCAGTTCTTTGCATCTGATGACAAGTATTCATTATTGGCTTTCGATTGGGTGATTCCATGAGTGTTCAACCTCAAATTAATTATCACATTCATGGATTGTAATGTTGTACCTTGAGGACCATTATCATTATTGGTGGTTTCTCTCGTAATTGTTAATGGTCCACATCATTGGCCAGTAATTAGGTGGTTTTCTAGCATGTTTGACTTCAACACATTTATTCGCATGCTAGGATTCGTACATTGATCAAGTTAGAATGGAGTGCAAGACCCTAAGTATTGTTTGTTATGGCTCAGGCTACATGGAGTTTTATGTTATTCATGATTGTACACATGTTTCTACTATACATATGGCTGTGACCATACTGTGAGACTTTATATTCATGATGATCCTTGTTATCTGGATAGTTGCACTCATACCATGGATCTTTTATCTAGTCTTCATCATCCAGATGGTTGTCTCCATGCCATGGATTCATGTCTTGATCTCATATACGTATATGCATATGTGTCCTTGATTTGCAGTTTCCTGACAGTGTGTGTCCTCGTCCTTGCCAAAAGCTCATAAATCATTTCAACCATCACTCCTCGTTCTGCCTTCATGCTTTAGGGGGCATATGTTACACACTATTTTTTCATGCCTCCTACACTTCCCTGTGGCATACTCTAAAGTTCCCAAAACATCATCATCATATAGTATACTCATCAATGTATATAGCTCAGGTCCCTCCTTTAACTTTGATTAGAAAATATTTGGAGCTTTCCTTGAAGAAATGGCTCATGAAACTCTAAATTGAGAATCATTGCCCTTATGAAGCTCAAAACTACGATGATCACTTGTTGCACCTTGTTAAGCCAGTGATGGCATCATTCTATTATCTCTCATACTTGCGATGGTCTCAAAAAGGAAACTTTCCCAAAGAGGATGAGAAGCTTCGTGATCTAGAAGCTTTCATAGCGGCAAGTTGGAGGTGGTTTCGCATAGATGAGGTTGAATCCTCCTATTTTGACCTCTTGATCTCATCCCTATGAGCTACCTCCTTAAGATGTGGGCTTCATCCTATCTTTGGAGGAGGCCTAACTCCCTCTCCCAGCCTATAAATCCCCCCTCTACCATTCCCAAATGGTTGATCTATGTCCATTTGCACCCCTATGCTGAGCTTGTGCTTAGAGGTTATTCATTAGACTTGGAGAAGGAGTGTTGGAGAGTTTCTTGGCTTGGACTTGGATTACCACTCAAGGAGAGACTTTAAACATCAAGGCTATGGTTGTAAGCTTCCCCTTAAATCTTTAAATAATAATACAATGGTTGGCTCATCTTCCCAAAATATATATGTTCATGTATGTATTGGTTTGGCATTCCTTGATCAAATAAATAGATTATTATTGGATTTGCTATTGGGTTTGTCATGATTTGTTTTCTCTTGGTTGTTTGTGTAGGTACAAAAATGTTGAAAGAAGTGTGAACAAGACCTTGACACAAGCAATTCATGGATCTTAACAAAGGAAATCAGATTACAATCAAAGCAAGGTAGGCCTTCTCCCTTGTTCTATTTTTCAATCGTAATCTAGGAAGATGTCTAGTTGATTGTATCTTATGTTGCTAGCCCCACTCATTGGGCTAGAGGGATTGTCTCTATTTGCAGAGAGGATTAACCTTGTCAACATGGGTTTGACATATATATCATCACCGGAGCATAGTTTAAAATCATACGCCATGTATACTATTCCGATGCGCCATATTTCTATGTTAAAACGTTTGTTGCAACATATTGCAATGTAAAACTATATAGTTATAACAAATTTCTATATAAAGACAATCCAGGGAGGTCCACAAGTTTGACCCCGGGACCTGCCCGTGGGCTTATAAAAGGTTTTTCTAATGTGCCATCGGCCACAGGGTTTTATAGTGATTTTCTAGTCTACATTTTATTTTTGCCTGTAAATGAATTTTTGGGCATATCTTGGCCATCCTTAGGCCCTTTTGAGAACAGAAAGTTGCGTTGGAGAGTAGAGGTCGAGGCCTTCATTCTGAAAGTAGCCATGTGTGCCTATGTGCATATTTTAGAATGGCTATTTTTTATGTAAAGAAACCTTTTGAGCATTCCTAATATAGTGGATGCCCACTTGGAAGCAGACCCGAAGATGTAGTCTAGGAGGGACAAACTCCGTCATCAAATCTCTTGTGTTTTCTTCTTATTTTCTTTGTTGTTTATGATTATGTTCAGATTTCAAGTTTATGTTTAAAGGCACTTAAAAAAATCAGTTTCTCTCATTCATTCACATAAAATCAACCTTAGTTAATATTTGGTGAAATTGAGCAAATAATCAATCTAGTGTTTTTGGATCATATTTTGGTATCAGAACAAGGTTGATCATGTATAAGTAGGATATTTACTAATGTGAATGTTGACTAGATCCAGGTCGCAACATGGAGAAGGGAAACTTGAAGAATTAAATACAAAGATTGGAAGGAGGAAAGTCTCGCAATTGACGGCAGGCTCAAATGAAGGAGAAGCTCCTGAGACAAAGAGCTAGGAGCAATTTCAGCAAATGTTCCTTGATATGCAAAGGATGATTGCAAGACTTTATGAAGAAAGGAAGACTAGAGATGCAACTTCGTATTCTAAAGGCACAAAAATAAAAAAGGGCAAGGAAAAAGCTTATGGTAATGAACCTCCTTCTCCTCCATCTTCATCTTCTTCTTCTTCCTCATCCTCTCACCATTCTAGTTTAGATTCATACTCACAAAAGAAACCAAAGAAATCTCCCTTTTTGAAGCTTGATGTTAAGTTTGAGTTGCCAATATATCATGGCGAAATGAATCCTGAAAAGTTAGATAATTGGATAAAGCAACTTGAGGTGTATTGTAGAATTCATAATATTGTTGATGAATTTGCAAAAATTCAATTAGTTATACTTAGAATTGAGGGAACAACTTTGATTTGGTGGGAAAGTAAAACTCAATCAGATTTGAGTCATAATGTATTGACAACATATAAAGCAAAATAAAAGACAAAGTGTGCAAGAGTTAACACAAAAATTTAGTAAAAAGGCATTAGCACTTAATGTTCCATTAAACATATGGGATACTATGTTAAATTATATTGGAAGTTTGTATTCTTATTTGCGACATACAATGCTTATGTTTAATCCAACTGACTTTGATGAAGTGTGTGTACAAGCCATTCATATTGATTCGGGTAGCAGACCTTTTCAGTCAAACTTTTCAAAGAAACTATTCAAGCATTTAGAAAACAATGACTACAAAGACAACAAAGGGAAGAGAAAATCAGAGGGAAGAAATTGGAAACAACTAAGAGAAAGGCCTACTTGTACTCATTGTCAGAGGGTTGGACATGATGACTCCAATTGTTGGAAGCTTCATCCAGAACTTAAGCCAAATAAGTTTCTTAAGAAGAAAGGTGAGATGAAAGCTAATGTTTCAATTCAACAAGATTTGGGATTCAGATCTGGCGATGAAAATAACATAACCACTATGGTTCTAATAGGTAATCCTTTTGAATCTAGCTCTATTTCTACTTGTTCTGCATCTTCTTCAAAATCTAATGATGTGATTGAGGAAAACAAGAGATTTGAATTGTTTCATATCAGGATTATGTCCAAGCACACTAAGATAGATACATTATTCAATAGTGGATCATAGGAAAATCTAATGTCTGAGGAACTAGTAAGGAAACTGGGATTGGAAACTAAAAATCATCCAAAACTATACCCTTTAGGATGGTTGAAAGAAAACATTCAGATGCAATCACACAATAGTGTCGTTTAAGGTTTGCAATTACAACTAATTTTGTTGATGAAGTTGAGCTAGATGTGATTCCTTTGGATATATGTGGAGTTGCGTTGGTAGTCCTTATCTTTATGATCGATATGCCATGTTTCATAGAAAGGAGAATAAGTATCATCTCTTTAAAAATGGAATTGAATACATTATCAGGGCACACAGAATGAAGAGAAGCTTGGATTTAATCAATGTAAATAAAATGGAAAGACTCATAAGATCAAGTAAAAAGTATGTTCTCATGTTTATTAAATAACAACCTAAAGATAAGTATGATGCTTTTCAAGGGTGTGATTCTGATTTTAAGGACAAATTGTTTGAAATAGTAGATTCTTATAAAGAATTATTTAAAGAACCAAAAAGTCCACCTCCGAAATGAGAAATACAACATGAGATTCAATTATAATTTGATGCCTCTCTTCCGAATATTGGCATGTATTGTATGTCGGTCATAGAAAATGAAGAAATTAAGAAACAAATTTAGGAATTGGTTGATAAAGGCTTCATTCGACCTAGTTCTTATCCATGTGGATCATTAATCATATTAGTCCCTAAGAAAGACAAAACTTGGAGAATGTGTATTGATTTTAGAGCCTTAAATAAAATCACCATTAAGAACATGTATCCTCTTCTGAGAATAGATGATTTGCTTGATCATTTAAAAAATGTTTTTTATTTTACAAAATTGGATTTAAGAAGTGGTTATCATCAGATTCGTATTACAAAGAATGATGTATGGAAAATTGCATTTAAGGCTAGACAGGGGCTTTATGAATGGTTGGTTATGTTGTTTGGTTTATGCAATGCTCCAACAACTTTTATGACAATGATGAATGATGTTTTTCATCCTTTTATTGATAAGTTTTTCATAGTCTATTTGGATGAATATTTTTTTTGGAAGAACATGTAAAGCATGTTAAACAGGATTTTGATGTGTTTCAAAGAGATAAATTGTATCTCAAGCTTTCTAAGTGTGGATTTGGGAAAAATTCCTTAGTTTATCTTGGTTACATAGTTGGAGGAGTACATCTTAAAATAGATCCAGCTAAAATTGATGTAATCAATAAGTGACCAAGACCTCAAAATGTGAAGGAAATTAGAAGTTTCTTGGGTGCAGTTAAGTATTGTAGGAAATTTATTTCTAATTTCTCTTTTATTGCATCAACACTCCATGCTTTAACAAGTTCTAAAGTATCTTTCCAGTGGGGAGGGAAACAACAAAAAGAATTTGATACTTTAAAGCAGAAAATTGTTACAGCTCCAATATTAGCATTAGCAGACCTTCAACAACCATTCGAAATAGAAATTGATGCTAGTGTGTATGCAATGGGTGTAGTGTTATTGAAAAAAGGAAAGCTTATTTTTTTCATTCAGAAACATTTTCTAAAGCAGTTACTAACTATCCAACATATGATAAAGAATTGTATGCATTAGTGGAAGGTGTTAAAAAATGGAAACATTATTTAATGGGCAAAGAAACAGTGATTCATATAGATCATCAGCCACATTAGTATCTTCAATCTCAAACTAAGTTGCAGCAGTGTCACATTGTAGATTGGATGGGATTTTTGCAGCAATTCCACTTAGTAATCAAATATAAGAGAGGTACCACTAATAAAGTAGTTGAATCAAATATAAGAAAGGTACCACTAATAAAGTAGTTGATATCTTATCAAGAGCTTATTTGAATAGTTTACAAGCATACATCATGTATACTATTCCAATGCGCCATATTGCAATGTTAAAGCATTTGTTGCAATGTATTGCAATGTAAAACTATATAGTTATAACAAATTTCTATATGTTGCCAAGCCAATCCCGGGAGGTCCGCGGGTTTGACCCTAAGACCTACCCATGGGCTTATAAAAGGTTCTACCAATGCACCATTGGCCAGAGGGTTGTACAATGAGTTTCTGGTATGTGTTTTATTTGTGCCTATAAATGCCTTTTTGGGCATATCTTGGCCATCCTTGGGCCTTTTTGATAACAGAAAGTTGCATTGGAAAGAAGACGTCAAGGCCTTCATTCTGATAGTATCCATGGGTGCTTGCATGCACAGTCCAGAATGGCTAATTTTTATGTAAAGAGACTTTTTGAGCATTCCTAATGCAACAGATGCCTACTTGGAAGCGAAGTCAGAGATGTAGTATAGGAGGACAAATTCCGTCATCAAATATCTTGAGTTTGCTTCTTATTTTCTCTATTGGTTATGATTATGTTCATATTTCAATTTCATGTTTAAAGGAACTTTAAAAAAATCAATTTCTATCATTCATTCACATAGAAGAAACCTTAGTTAATATTCAGCAAAAATGATAAAATAATCAATCCCGTGTTTTCAGATCATATAAACCAGTATAATACTCATGAATTAACAAGGAGAAATAACCTCATATTAATGATGCAAAGGCCAACTAGGTTTGGGACTTCCAAAAACCACCCGACCATAGACATGGCTGAGCCAAATCTCTCTTTAGCCACTCACCCCGTGCCATATTCTAACCATGAATGTGCGATCTCATGGAACAATCCATCAAAAATGAGCCAGGACTTCCAGAGGCCAAACCACCTCTAAAGTTGCAAAAATGTTTTTTTGTGGGAATCGAAATGAAAAAAAAGGCAGATCAACATTGCAACGAAATAAGTTTTGATGTAGGTGACTGGGTATTTTTACAGCTATAACCATACCAACAAATGTCCCTCAAGCAAGCTAAAAAGGATAAGAAATTATCACCAAAGTACTATTGTCCTTACAAGGTGTTGCAAAAGATTGGTACTATGGAATACAAATTGGAGCTTCTTGTATTTTCCCCAGTGCACCCAGTTCTCCATGTTTCATGCTTAAATAAGGTTATAGGTGACAAGCTCCTAGTTCTAACAATATTGTCGTAACTTGACGAGGAAGAAAAATTCATATTGGAACTTGAAGCAACCATGGAATCAAGAACCTGTTGGATACAAAATCGATCAATTTTAGAGTATCTCATCAAGTGGAAGAACTTACCCACTGAAGATTCCACATGGGAGGATGAGAATTTTATACAGAAGCATCTAGAACTACTCAATCATTGAGGACACCACTTTTTGGAGGAGAGGGGCATGTTAGGTCCCTATACTACTAGTGTAGCCCCTTATTGTTATTAGTGCAACCCCCTTTTTGTATTGTTGTGCCCATGTAGTCCCCATATTGTTATTATTGTGCCACATAGAAGCCCACTATTGTTATTGTTGTTCCCTTACATTATTATTGTTATGTCGGCTTTGATTACATTGTGATCCCTTAGACTACTATATATAGAAAGGAGGCCTCGTCTTTTGTATCATCTAAGAATTTTTCATCTATGTAATGTAAAGGAGTTTTCCCCCTCGAAGAGGCTAATTTTGAAGTCATTAATCTATCTCTTATTCTATTTTATGAGCTGGTTGCACAACATTTCCCCACCATTCAACTTGGAATACGTGTCCCATGACCTTGGCCTTATATATTTTTACATGGAGTTTTAACCAAGGTTGTTACATTTGTTCTTGTAGTAGAAGGCTTAGCATTAGGAATTAGCCAATGCTAATTAACTATTGCTGCCTACATATATTTTTCATGATAACCTTGAAATAATAATACCTACCTAGATTGATAATTTATATTTGAGCAAATTGATTTGTTTTATTAAGAAAATTCATTTGCCCAACATGTTGCATTGGTTTCCCACATTTGGTTTTTCTAGGGACGTTTGTCCAAAAATAATCATGTCAATTTCATTGTGTGTGTGCTCTATTTTCTCAATTCCTAATTTATTTTACGCAGTAATTTTATGGTGAATAAATTGCAGTGTGATTTATTCGTTATTTGTAGTAACAAATAAACTACATAATTAATCAGTTAGAAGACTAAATTTGATATCAGAACAGTGTTGAAGACAAATCAGGAGCTTAGAATCAAGGCAGAAATTTTGCAGCTTCAGAGGGAGTATCTAAGTGAAATTTCTAGGTTTGCGCAGAGGTCCAGCCAGGCAGTGTGAATTATTGGGCAAAGAGTTCGATTTCTAGTTGCAGGTGCAAAAAAGGTTTAAACAGGCTAGTAGCAGTTCCAGCAGGAAGTGCATTTACCAAATAATGGATTATGGTGAGCATATCAGATAATTTGTTGAGCATATCTAGGTGTATTTGGTTTGCAACAATTTTTGCAGTAGCAAAATCAAAACTAGGAGGAAGAGAAAGGCACATGCTGAGGAATTTCGTAGAGGATTTCCAGATCTAGTTTTGAGGAGGAAATCTGTGATTTCCAATAGTAGAAGGCAGCATAAGGGAATATTTGTGCATTCCAAGAGGGAGTGCGAGTAGCAGAGCAAGAAATTTAGTGGGAAAGGGTGGAGATTCCTGATAATTTCTCCAATATTTGAGTTTCATAGATTTTGTAGCTTTCCAGAGATGCCCACACGAGATTGTTAGAGGAGGTCGTGTGAGTTATCTAGAATGCAAATCTAGACAATAGATCAAATTCTAGTTGACGAAGATAGGTGCCAAAGAATGTGTGATTTGTCTACTGCGAGTTTCAAAGTGAATAAGAGTCCCAAATAGGGACCGAGCTCAAAAGGAGATAGTGAGGCACCAGATCCAAGACGAGGAGAAGCCTGATACCTATGCATGTCAAGTTGGGTAGGCTCTAATGTAGATGAAACAAGGAGATCAGTTAGTTCAATTCCGGATTGTTGCAGCAGGACCATCACCCTCTCTAAAAAAGCCCAAATTATCATAGTAACAGGTTCCTCATCAGCAGGTGCAGTCAGTTATTCATATGACAACTGCATAACTAGTTGTAGTCAGTATTCAAGAGACAATGGCAAAACTAGTTGCAATGAAACAGGCAGTGAGAATTTTCCAGTTGCAAGTAATAGGTGTAGTTCCAGCTAGAAAGGCTTCCATTTTTCCAAAGGAGGAAAAGAGGCCAAGTAAATTCCAGTAGATGAAGTTGAGAGAGGTAGTGAGAATTGGTCAATTGATACACAGTTCTAGCCAAAGGCAATTGGCTAGTCCGTGTTGTAGAGGCTACAAATCGTATACTAGTACCGAGAGGAGAACCTGAGGCAGAACAAGTAGTTTCACTATGAATGAGGAGGTAGAGTGTCTATCAAAAAGGGTTTCTGAAGAAAAGATTGAATTTCCCATAATATAATATTGCAGTTCAATGAGACATGCAGACAAGATCATGAGTTGTAGTAGAGAGGTTTTGCTAGAAGTTGGAGCGATTTCCTAGTTCTATTTCAGAGGGAGTCTATCTTCAGAGTGAGAAACCATATTGAAGCTTATTACTTCAAGATATGAGGTGATCAGTACACAGTTGTAGTGATGGAAGTAGTGCAGATGCAGTACAATGTAATGGAAACACAAAAGCAACAACATAAAGGCTTCAATAGTGTATGATCATAGTCACGCAGTAATAACGTAGATTGAATGCAAATATACCTCTAGGAGAGAGGTGGGGATACCTTGAGCTCTAGAGTTGCACATGTTTGGGAACGATCCTTAGAGGATAATATTAGACAAGTGTTTCCTCGTGGATCAATACCCTTGCTACAAAGGCCCACAGGATTTAGTAGCAGAGGATCAGTGTCATCATGGTGCAATCAGATCTTGAGGGACAATTGCAGTCAAATATTAAGGGTTACAGATCAGTTGTAGCACAAATATTTACTTAGTGGACAATGGAGAGGCTAGTTACAGTGAGATACTCAGGAGATAGTTGCAGTCCAGGGACACAGTTGATTCATAGTTTTATTTTTTAGTTGCAGTAGTTGTAGTAGCAGTAGTAGCATGATATCAATTGTAGTGCAAAGAAGTGTTGGCAACAGTACAAGAGTACAATGCAGTGTCAACAACAATGCAGATATAGGGTGGTCCATCTATAGAGTGGCAAATGAATCAGAATATGTGCAGTAGCTTAGTGGACAGTGACAGATTGTTACAAATTTCAAATATCAGCAGTGTGAGGGAAGATGTTAGGAGAGAGGAAATAAAGACTTCCTTACTAAAAGGAAGTGTTAGTTTTTGTATCATGAGACAGGTGTTGTAGTATTGAATTTGGTCAAAGAGGCTGAGAAACACAAGATATCTAGAACCCAAAAAAATTCAGGAAAAAGACTCAGAGATAGCTTAATTAAATTAATTAATCGATAATTAAAAAATGCCTAAGTCTAACTTAAGGAAATCGACCAATTATAGGGAATTAATTAAGAAATGTGAGAATTCTCTAGAATCTCACATGGATTGAGTTTGAGATGATCTTACCCATTGATGGTCATTGGATTGGCAACAAGATATTATAAGAGAAACTCGAAGGGGATAGAGAGGAGACACATTGGTAAGGTCCAGTTCCTTAGAAAATTGAGCTATTCAACAGTAGCATGGAAGAATATTTCAACCTATAAAGGATGCAGAGATAGAGAGGGATAAGAGACAATGATTTTGGAGGAGATTTCTAATTTCGGAGAGTCAAAAAAAGGAGGGCCGAATTTTCCTCAATGAGGTTGTGTAAGGACTACACAGGCAGCTTCAGAGGGAGTTTGATTCAGTCAAAGAGGAAGTCAATTCAGTTGTTGGAGGCCAGGAGAAATTCTAGAGGGACAAACAAGTAACTTTCAGAGGCTAAGTTGGGTAGAATGATAAAATCAAAGCAGTTCCATAGGTCATAGGAATTGACTTGCATAGAGGCAACGTAGAGGTTGACGCAAGGGTGTTCGAGTAGCTATTTTGAGCTAGTTTTGGAACTGGATAAGTATCATGTGAGACAAAAATTGTCTCACTAAGTTTTTTGCCAAATTATTTGCTAAGGATTACAAGTTTTCCATCGATATTTTTGTACTCAAATTTCACTACTTCATAATAGTAATAAAACCCTCATATGTTCCATCAGTTTTCCCACACTTGATTTTTTTGAGGACATTTTTCCAAAAATAACGATGTCAATTTTATTGTGTGTGTGCTCTCTATTCTCAGTTCCTATTTTATTTTTTGCAATAATTTTATGGTGAATAAATTTCAGTGTGACTTATTCGTTATTTGTTGTAACAAATAAACTACATAATTAATTAGTTAGAAGAATAAATTCCAGTTTTTGCATTTCAAGGAATTTTCATAGTGCAAAGTCTCAAATTATTAGAAAATATTAGTTATATGTATTGTGCAGCCATAATTGATATAAATGGAAAAGAAGGCTAGGGTTTTGGATAATGTGTGAGATAACAGTGGTTTCAATGATGCAAACTATCAAATGTGATTTGTTGAAGCTTAAACAAGTATAAGACAATATGTGCTTGATTCAATTAGTTGATAATAGGCAAAAGAAATGGTTCAAAGCAATGAGAGTAAAAAACAAAGGTATTATAAACTATTTATACAAGGGAAGAATATTGGTCATGCTTAATAAGAATTGGAAGAAAGATTAACATGAGGCTTCCTCAAAGATGGATTTATAGAAGGATAAGTTGATTTAAAGAGGATGTAACCAAAGGCCAAAGGCAAATATGTTTTAAAAACTTAACATTTTTACGGATTTTTCCCCAAAGGTGGATTTATGGAAAACCATTTTGATTTAAAGTGGATGGTACCAAAGACCAAAGACATAGATGCATTAAAAACTTAATATTTTGGGACTTTTTATTCCCCCCCAAGGTTTCCCTAACATCATAATATGTGTCTTCCCCTATGTTCTCACTTACTACAAAATGTGTTTTCAATTGTCCAAAGAGTAAATGAATAGAGAAGTTTGTAGTCATCTTCCAAGGCACAAAAGGACTCAATCCTACATCATACCCTTTCCATTAGAAATTTCTCTGAACAAGATTTCAAACAACATGTGGAATTCCAAAAATGGACTCCTCGATCAAAAGTTATGGTCTACTAAATTTTCAAGGATTAAAGCCTCAGGAATGAAATAATATCGACGATCACACATCATAGCATCGGGCAGACCAGAATATCGATGATCGCATATCAGAGATCTTGCCATATTGATGATCACATATCGGAGGTCTCACATGTCAACGATCACATATCAGAGGTTCGGATGTCAGACGTCCAACAGATCAGCAGTTGCAATATTGGAGCTTTGAGGAGATCAACACATCGGAGCATAAAGCAAATCAGCTATCAGAACTTCTGAAAGTGCAAGCCTTTAAAAAGTTGTGATATTGTTAAAAGTTCTAATAGTGTTAAAAACGACCGGGAGTGATGATACAGATTAACGAAGGATTTCATCACAAAATCAAAGGTTGACAAGCCCTTTTCCCTCTCCTCTAGCAGGACACGTGCAAACATATGATTTGTTATGATAAGCTACATGTGGCAACATATGATTGGCTCTGATAAAAACATGCAAAACATATGATTGGTTCCGATAAAGCTACAGTGTCATCTAACGTCAACATGATGTGGCAGTACGACAAGACATGTGGTAGGCAGTTTTGGCATTTTGAGGGCCTAAGGGGGAAAATCTGGGTGACACATGTCACCAATGACAAGGTGCCACATGGAGTGATGATGTCATATAAGAGATATCATATTGGAGATTGAGGATGTCGGCACTTTATAACAATTTTCAATTTGAAACTTCCGATAAGGGGGCTTTGATATTTGGCTAGCACATGGTCAAGAGGAACTTAAAGAACCTCAAGCACTAAGAACTTTACAAAGAAAGAATGGCCCCTGGCAGGAGTCTAAATGCTCTAGCACCTCAATGTCAAGTGGTAGGTCATGACCTTCTATCCCACGGAGGAAAATAGAAAGGGTATAAACCAAAGGGGCCAAGGACATCAAAACTTATTGCTTTCGTAATGTTTGTTAAGAATATATTTCCAATAAATCATAGCTCTGATATAACACTATTGCAATAATACAGGACATATTGGGCTCCAATAGTGTAATACAGAGAAGTTATGGGATGGATCAGTCGACAACTATGATTTCGCGACACCAATAAGGCCACCACAACTGGTCGATCCTAGCTCTAGAAAGTGGGAAGTTTAAGTGGTTAAGAGGAAAGCAACAGGTGAATCTATTGAGTAGCTTAAGAAGAGAATCGTGGAAGAGACATGGCTCGATCAGAGGCCTTCACAAGAATGGCAGGGAGATATTTTCATCAATCATCTTTCATTTTTCCTTTTGTCTTTTATTTTGTAATTTAGGCATTTTAAATAAAGGAATCAAATCCTTTGTAATGATTTTGGAAGCAGACCTTCACACACCGAGACAGCTAGAGCTCAGCTAAGATATTTTGTAACTTCTTTCAAAGCTCCCCACTTGATCGAGGTGGATTTTGGTGGCCACCCACCTATCCCACTTGGAACCCCACAACTGTCTCTTTCAATTTTTCAGTTTCCTTAATTGTAGCACAATTTACTATTTTTAGTAGTTTTTCGGGTCCTAAATTTATGGAGCCATTTTGAGGCCCTAAATGACGATTTTTAGGAAATGTGGGAGAAACATGGGTCCATGGACCGATGTTTCTCTTTCAAAAGTTATAATCCTTGGATATATCTTTCTAACGAGGTATTGTGTGTGTCAAACGGAGATCGTATGCCAAAGTTATGACCCCAGGAAGTTGATGTACCAATTTACCGAAAATGGGGCCCACATTTTGGCGTTTCATCTTCTAAGGTTAGGTTTTTGGATGTTTATGGTTTTCCATTGTTTCTCAAAAATAAATAGGCCTTCAAGCCTCATTGTAAGATAGTTCAGAGGCATGTAGCCGCGACATCTCTTCTCAGAGATAAGCTACAATCGCCCTAGCTAGTTTATTTCCATTTCTGTTTGTAAGCATATTTCAGTATTTTATAGTAATGAAATGAAGTATAATTTTTGCTGCATCTCTGTATGTATGGTTATATCTATAATTTTTTGCATTCCTATTTAAATCTAGATCAATGATATTAGAGTGGCCTCCTTTTTTCTCTGTTTTTCTTTGCATGTCCCCAACGAGATCGGGATATGAGTTATGGCTTGAACTGGTCGAACCTTTGCAAGACCAGCCTCACAAATCCTAATGGCCTCCCATGGTGGAAGAAAAGAAAGACGAGGGGGTAGGAGATCCTATCAAAATCTTGCTCGAAGAAGTCCTCAAGCGACAAAGGAATGTGATGATGGAAATCTTTGCCCAGATCCTTCAATAGCTACCCAGGGCGATGCATCAGTTTCCAACAACTACTTTGGAAATGCCACACCCTTTAAGGTACAAGTTAATTTTGAAATCCCCATATTCAAGGGTCAGATAGATGCAGATGTCGTAGATAAATGGTTAAATCTTCTAGAAGGGTATTTTTCTGTTCATAATTTTTCCAGTCGGGAAATGATTATTTTCCCTATTCTCAAAGCAACCCCCCATGTCAAGGACTGGTGGGAAACCTACTGCGAGCAGAAGGATGAAAGCATGGGCTCACTATTTTCAGTCGCACCCACTAGGAATTCATTTTGGGATTCCATCAAGGAGCAATACTACCTTGTCAAAAGCTATTAGGACAAATAGATAAAGTGGACCACGCTACGGCAGGGAAGGGACCATGATGTGCCAGAGTTCACAAACATTTTTCATACCCTTCGTACACAGGGGTATCAAGGATTCTGAGTTGCATTTGGTACTCAAATACCGTGGCTACCTATACAGGTACATATAGGACGAGATGGATTTCCTGAACATCTCCTCGCTCGGCATGGCGTACCGATACGCTGTCAAAATCGAGCAAAATTTTAAACAAAAGAAGTGAGACTTTGGATCTGTGAATTTGAAGAACAAAGGACAAAGGCAAGTGAGTGTCGGACCAAGCAGTCGTTGGTGGCTGAGTTAAAGGCTTCAGAATCAAATGCATGTTTTGACCCTAAGTCAAAACCTGACAAGGGGAATGACAAAGGGAAGTAGATCATTGATGCGGAGCTTAGTGCCACTGTTTCCACCACCAAGGTCCAAAATAATGATCCCGAAGATCCAGAGGAGGGGGAGCATCTTTTCCACTCACAAATGTGGGTGAAGGGTCCGCCGCTACAATTCATTATCGACAATGGCATCCAAAAGAACCTCGTTTCAGTAGAGGTCATGAATCGGTTGGGCCCAACTACACCACACTCGCAACTGTACAATATCGGGTGGCTTCACCAAGGACGAGATCTCCGAGTTCGCTAGTAGTGTCGCCTTCTCTACAGCATCAAGCCCTTTACATATGAGGTATTGTGTGATGTTGTACTCTTGATGTTTGTGATGTACTATTAGGCCAACCATACTTATGGAGGCGACATGCTATGTATGAGTCAAGGCCTCGCGATGTTATTATTACTTTGGGTAATTCATTATACAAGTTACCAGAGGCAGACCCACCTATCGCCACCTCTTTAATCACTGCTAAGAAATGCAGCAAGCTCATCTCCCATGCTAGGAAATTCATTTTCTATCTGGTTCACTCTCAAAGTAAGGGGAAGATCATCGCCACATCCATGACCCCCAAGAAAGGTTCCTCCATGTAGCAGAAGCAGGTGGATACCGTCATGAAAGAATAAAGGAACATCTTCTCCTCACCAAAACGGGTACCATTGGACTGTCAGGTCAAGCATTCATTCAATCTGACTCTTAGATCACCCCTATCGAACGGGTTGATATATTTTCGCTCCATTCTGGAAAATATCTGTTATGAAACCGGCTCAAGAAAAGATAGAAAATATAGATCAACGCCTTAGAATTCAGCCTCTTCGAGGGGGCAACCTCCTTTACATTACATAAATGAACAATTCTTGGATGATACAAATGACAAAACCTCCTTTCT
>APFE030284108.1:60050-129343 GCA_000404065.3 Pinus taeda
GTCTAAGGAGTCACAATATAATCCAGCCGACCTAACAATAATAATATAAAGCCACAAAAATAATAATAGAGGGATTCTATGGGGCACAGAAATAACAATATGTGGGTAATAGGGGCACAACAATATAAATAAGGGTTATAACTACAATAGTAATGGGGTAATCACTAGTATTATAGGGACCCAACAATATCAAGTATAAGTAGTGACATGATCAGCATCCGGTACCACACAAGTTTCAAGTGGGCAACAAAGTCTGGTTCCATCTGCAGAAAGAAATCCTTACAAAGGTTGTGGGAAACAATGATTTGGAGCCCAAATTTTCCCCATTCCTTCACTTCCATTAAATGTTCAATGTGGACTACCCTCGACCATGCTTCCCACCATTACTAGACACATCAGAGTTTGTAGAACAGCTCACCAGGGACTCAGCTCAGCAGAAGTTCCCTCATCTCATGGAGGAACTCAATCCAGTGGGGACCATTGCTTCCTAATGGGGGAGGAATGATCTAGGTGGATGTTGGTGGCCACCCACATATCCCACTTGGACCCCCACAACTATCTCTTTTAGTTTTTCAGTTTCCTTAATTGTAGCACATTTTACTATTTTTAGCAGCTTTTCGGGTCCTGAACTTCCAGATCGGTTTTGAGGCCCTAAATGACATTTTTTAGGAAACTTGGGAGAAACATGGGTCTATGGACTAATTTTTCTCTCCCCAAAGTTGTATTCCTTAGCTATATCTTTCTAACGAGGTATTGTACGCATCAAACGGAGATCATATGCGAAAGTTATGACCCTGGGAAGTTGATGTACCAATTTACCCAAAACGAGGCCCACAATTTGGCATTTCATCTTCTAGGGTTAGGTTTTTGGATGTTTAGGATTTTCCATTGTTTCTAAACAATAAATAGGCCTTTGAGCCTCATTGTAAGACAGTTCAGAGGCATGTAGCCACCACATCTCTTCTTAGAGATAAGCTACCATTGCCCTAGCTAGTTTATTTCTATTTCTGTTTGTAAGCATATTTCAGTATTTTACAGTAATGAAATGAGGTATTATTTCTGATGCATCTCTGTATGTATGGTTATATCTATAATTTGTTGCATTCATGTTTAAATTCGGATCACCTCTCTTTATAAAAATAGGGAAGAAACACTTAATAGAGGTTCTAGAATTCTGCACCTAAGAGGCTTGAATTTTGTGGTTCCACTTTGGTTCAATTTGCTTTTTCATGAGGTCCTTGGGCTGATACAATTTCTAAATGTAATGGACTAGTGATTTGGACTCCATATTCAAAGATTAATGAAACTGTTTTTTATTCAAATCAGAGCAATGCACAATATGTTTCCCCTTTGTTTATCACTTCATTTATGTCTTTCCTCCTCTAAAATAGTGTAATGAAGTTGTTGGTATCACTCTCCTTATGGTTGTATGTTTTCCGCTAAGTAGTAAAAATTACCCGTGTTAACTACATATTTACTTGTGTTATTTAACAGCCTACAGTATCTGTATGACCACATGTTTACTTATTGTTGTTTGGTGACAAATGGATTCATGAGGCATAGAGTTTGACACCTTAATTCATGGTCCACTCTTTCTACATTTTCATCTCCTCACTCTTCCATATTTGTGTTGGATATTGTTGCTTAGGATTTTTTATTCTATCCAGCCCTCTGCATCAATTTCCCTCCTTTCCTTCCTCTTGTTCATGTATACTACAACAACAATGTTAAGTTGCCTATTGTTGTGCATCGACCATCAGAACCAAGACATTTCTCTTTGAGAGTAGCCATATTTACCCCCTGAGTATTTAGATTTATGTGTTTGCTTGATTTTACCTTGATGAAGAACCATTGAACCAAGCCTCTAAATTATCCCTTTTCAAACTACATGATAGATGGAGTGCAGCAGAAAGCCCTACTGATAATCTTCAAAAGCACTCCTCTCAAATGCCTTAAGCACTGGTCTCCTATCAACCGAGAGGCTTTCTCTAGGAGGATTCTATATATTCTAAAGCAATTATGTGACACTATATATAAATAGCTATAACATCTTTCTGGCATCATTTCCGGGGAACGAATTAGAATATTTTCCCCTGGGTACGATAATTTTTACATTCCCTCTATTGGGTGAGCAAGGGAAGTGTGGGTTGAATATCTCTTACCTTGACGACTCCATTGTTTGAATGTTATCGTAAACACCTTGGCGACTCCATTGTTTATATGTATTGGCTTCAGGGCCTTCGACGTAGGTTCAAAGTTAGTCTGCGCTAACAAACAAAACCCTATATTACCAACCCTTTTGGAAACAATCTACATAGCACATAACACAGTCTCACCTAAGCCAATATTGGGGGATACTAGAACCAGGTTTCTGCATCCAGAGGGGCTATTCAGTGTCGCTATAAGTTTTCTTTCAGTTCGGGGTTTAATTTGACCTTCGCAAACTGTTAACCTTATTGTTATAGTCATAGAGCATTTTCCTACTTAACAATTTTTTGAGTTGTGCGTAACTAGTCTAACATGCATTATTCATCATATAAAATAATATGTGAATCTTCGAGATGTAGTTACAGAAGAAATAGAAAAAATAGAGCCATAATCAAGCAAAAATCCAGAAACAACGTGAGCATATAAAAATACACAGATCTATGCCAAATTCTTCTTTATTATTTCAAATCTTCATTGATACAATTTTTCTGACCATGTGCATGTAGCTACAGGGGCCTACACATAGTTGTAGGAGCCTTCCTCCTTGCCTGAATACAGAAATATATCACAATTACAGAACCAAAATCATATCATAACATGAATTGTTGCCTTTGACGCACTAAGACATCCCATTATATATCATTTTCCCCTTACAATACCATGGTTTGCAAACCATGGGAAGAGCTCAAAACAGTCGAATTTATCTCATCCCTTTACAAAATAAGGTGCTTTGACCCACCCTAAATCCCCTTTGACTGCTACAACTCTACATGAATCATGCTCTGCTCCTCAAAATGTAGATATTTCAAATGACTTAGACAAATCATGGACCTAGGGGACCCCTGCCCAATAGGCTCCCAAAACAAAGATGTGATTCGTCCTTGAGTCACTCAGCCAGTACGTCCTAAACCTTTTCTTTGAGGCCGTTGTGTGCCAGCTTCAATGGATGAAGTGTCTGTGTTCACTATGATACACCTTGTCGAACTTCCTCTACAAGATTTTCTGTCATTGGCCCTTTTGCTGCTAGGTCGATTGTTCATTGAGTCTACAACATGCTCTTCAACTTTCTCTCCACTATCTGTGAGATATGATGGGCCTTATATTCCCAAGGCTACGTCCATGCAGAGATTATTTGTGCCTTCTTCCACAACTCATCAATTTGTCCTTGTAGAAGCGTTCCTTCCTGAAGACGGGCAAACCGTTGTAGCTATTTGCCTACGATTTATGCCTCAATCTTTTGCACATGTGGGTCCTACTATAGAGAGCCCCATATATCCATTGTATCCTCAAAAATATGACCACAACCCTTAACTACAGTGGTGATTTTATCCAAATAATCTTTTATTGCAGCTTCACACTGCTCTCGAACTTCACGTGGTGTGGTAGGTTGCAGCTTCATTCTGGAGCTCTGTAATCTTCATCTACATGTTAAATCTAACTTTGTCCACATCTTCCTTCGATTCCTTGGCCACTAATGCAAGATTTTGAAGCTTCTCTTCTTAAGTTGCCTCTGTCTGAATCTAGAGCTCTAGCAACTCACTGCAAGTTTTAGTAATAACTTCTTCCAACTGTTGTCTACACGCAACTGCCTCATTGTGATCCTGAGATGCTTTATTCTTCTCGTCGAACATTTGTTCATTGTCACTTTTTACTTCTTTTATGACCAATAGAGTTTGTTTCTCCCATATATTCAGTTCGTTAGAGACTCCCTAGTGTAAATCGCGCAACTCCTGAATGCTGCAAGGTTGAGACTTAGATTTTTCTAGTATTGTGCACACTCCTGGACTTCGACTGTCTCAAAATGTAGACAGCCCCCTGGTTGTTTCACATATTATACCTTGGATTTGATTTCTATAGTGGTTCTAAATTTTTCATACTCATTTGACCCACGCTCGCCTGAGTCACGCTCGCTTGAACCCCACTCACCTGAACTTCCAACTTCTTGAGGCCATGTTGGACCTATGTCAACATCGCTTTGTATCGGTCCTCAATGTTCCCCATAAGCCCTCTGTCATGGTTCAAATTGTGTCTCCTATATTGTCGATGTTCCCCTTAGTGAGGACCATCTGTTCTACACCAACGAATCTGTCCGGCGTCTTCTTCTTCTGCGCGCCTCCAACACTTTTCTTCTTCCACCTTTTCACTATAAACAAGGAATCGACATCCTCTGTGTCCACAAAAGGGTATTCACCACCCTGATCTCCTTCATTAGTGGTCAGTTCATCTTGTTCAACTTCAAGCTTTGTTTTCCAGTGCAATGTTCTTCTCAAGGTCAATTGTGATCTTTTGAGGTACCTTCTTTTTATCATCCTTTGTTGTTGGCATTTCGTTTTGTGCACCTTCAATGGCTTTCTTTGTCTTACTTGCGTCTGCCTACTCTAGCTCTTCTACAGGTGGAGTGACCCAATTACTAGACCACTTTCTTATTATTAGGATTTCCTCCTCAGTAACTAACAATGGAATCTCTTACCATACGGCCTCCAACTCTTTCTACGCGCAAACCTACACATGGTGAAAATCTGCTAAGTCAACAATGCTACGATATTCTTGAAACAAAGTTGGTGATAGTCATGGCTTCCAGCTGATTACCATAAGCAGATCCATCTCAAATAAGACCGAGAATAATTTGTTCTCTGTAGCCCAAGTCGGTTCCTTATATGCCCACGGCGAGGCATACTTCGCAGCCTCAAACACATCAGGGTCCATAGTGGGGAATTGTGACTCTTATGATGTTCTCTATGTTGTCAGTGCAATTAAGAGAAATAACCATGCATTGTGGAATTGTTTTCCATCTTCTTGCACTTCTCGAAAGTCATCCAAAAATTCTTGACATAAATACCCCACCTAGTTAAACGGGATCCCCTTGTTGCATTGCGCAACCAAAGATACAACTAGGGCCGGTACTTCGTCCGCCCAAGACTTTCTCACTATCTTACAAGCCAAAATGTGCACAGAAAAATGCACAGCCAGATCACTAATATAACTAATGGCATACCCTCAGGATTCCTTAAATAAATCGAAGCCGTTCTTCATCTGATCAACCAACTTTTTCTCCTGAGACTTCCCGAAAAATGCATCGATGGGGTTCACTCCTTGGTAAGGTAGCTTAATGATCCTTCTAATTAACATATCATCAATGGGGATCCTCATCTTGAGCCACAGACACCCATCATGCACTAATACAAAAAACTAGTGGACAAAAGTTGTATTTATGTTATTACGCCCAAAGCATGGAATAGACAACATATTTAGCAGTCCAACGCATTAAATTCCTACCACCCATGGTAGTGGTTTGACCCTTGTGAATCCAACTTACTCATAGTAAAATGAATTTAGATATTTACTGGGCTTGAAATGGGGATATTTTCTCTGATCATTAAGATCCCAATCCTCCATGTGCAGTTGTGGTACCCTAGCCAACAAGTTTCCCTCAATCGGGACGTCCTCTGGTAATAAGGGTGTAAAGACCTTAAATTTTATAGCACAAGGGTCCTTGGTCACCTTTGAGGTAGGATTCCATGGCGTAATATAGGGTGGAAACCTAGAGATAGACTCCACCTAATCTTCGTTGATATCCTCTATTATGCCAGCCAATTCTTCCTCATCAAATATTAGGACTCCATCGGTTGCTTCAGCTTATCCATCCTCTCCTCAGACTGTTGTTCCGTGGGTATTTTCATCAGTGATTGCATAAATGGAGGCTTTTGTGGCTTCTTCTGCTTCTTAGCTTCTATTGTTGCAGCTATGGTAGTGGGCTTTGTCCTTGATGGTCCTTGTGCAGTGGCATGCACTGGCGGCGTAGCAGTCATAATGAATCCTAGCTAGTGCCTAAGAAACTCTTGCTTAATCTCCTCCCAATTTCGACCAGACATGTAGTGGAATGCTCAGCTCACACATAGGCGAAAAATCACACTTCAAATTCTCAACAAGAAAAGTATCTAAATGTGGAGGAGGGTGCCATATTTATAACCCTTTTCAAATTCAAACTCCTCGATCTCCTTCAAACCCCCCTCACAAATGAGAATTTGGCGGAATATTTTCCTAGATATTCTTCTTAAATGTGTTTCCCCCGCTCCTTTTAACAACAATTTCCCTGTCAAGTAAACTGTACCAACCCCAATGGTCATATTCTAGACGAGCTACATCATACCCTTCCTTGCAACGTAGTTACCCCTTCATCATCGCAACTTCCTCCATCTGTGCCATCCTCCTGGATATCATGCAACCCTCCTTCTTCGACAAAGTCCTTCTTTGGTAGAGTAATTTATAGTCCCCTACTTCCTTCCAACTACCTGTAGCACTAAGCCTTTCCTTTGTCCATATAGTCATTGCACAGTCCCAAGGACGGAATCATCCTTGTGGAGATTCAACCTACTACCATTTACTCGTCCAACAAATAATTCACCATTCAACTTCACGAGCTGAAGTGCGCCACCATATGAGATACCCCTGATAACGTATGATCCTAGCCAATACATTATGAACTTACCAGGGAACTTCATAAAATTACTATCATACAATAGAATGATGTCTCCATTCTTAAAATTTATCTGCTTAATATGTCGATCGTGCCATGCCTTTTCCTAGGATTTCTAGACTTGTTGGTGAAATCCTGCAAGAAAATGATCTTCTTCTAGCACGATCATTTGTTCCAACCTCTCCTCCATCATATCACTATCTTCCATATCTATAACGGCCACAATCCAAAGACTAGGTATTATGTATTACATAGGCATTACAACTTCCTGTCCTCCAACATTCTCTAAAACTGTATCAGTTAATGGCATTGGAAATGGATCATGTACGCATGCATCGTTCAACTTTCTTAAATCAACACAAATATTTATTTCTCCATTAGTATTTTTCTTGTGCACTACCATTGGGCTTACCCATTCAAATTCTTCCACAAGTTTAATTATTTTGGTTGCAAGCATCTTATCAAGCTCTTACTTCACCTTTTCCACATATTTTGGGTTTAGCCTATATGGTCGTTGTTTTACAGGTTTCACATTGTCTTCAAAGTGATCTTCATTATACCCCGATCACCTACAATTCCCTTTAGCTCCGAAAACTTCGTTGGAAAGAGATCTTAGTAGTCATGCAGTAATTCAACAACCTTTCCTACTATATCCTCATTCTAGTAATCACCAATGCGCGCAAACTTAGGTTCCTCTTTGAACCTATATTAAGTTTCTTCGTCTTAATAGGCTACAATATGTCAGGTATCTCAACGTTTGTTCCCACAAGCTCATACTATCCTTCTGATTCAGTAATGTTGATGCTACACGAATCCTCCTTGACTTCTTTCGTGGTTATATTATAGCATTCTAGAGCATGTTGCAACTGTGCATTCCAGTTAGGTTGTACCCAAGTCATAGGCTCTTTCGGTGTCCAAAAAATTGTTGCTTTGATCTCTTCGAGTGCATCATCTATACACTGAAACCCATCTTCGAAACTAAAAGTCAGTAGTAAGCTTTCCTTCATATCATAGTAGTCAATGATGCCATGGAACAACTCCATTTCCAGATATCAATTCATTGGTATTACATCCAAAGTATGACAAAATATGTGTACCCACCCTGGTCGAGGTTCTTCACCCCATGCTTTAGCCCAATGAGCCAAATGTTCTTGAGGATCATCCTTACCATTATATTTCTCGGCGAGCCTTGTGTTTTCATACCCAAACCTGAGCCTCATCAATTGGTGGTACTCCCTCCAATCTCCTACATTATCTTTATGTGTGCCCCACCATTATGCAGGCATAGCCCTCAAGGCTAAATCCAAGGCCTGGAATTGTTTTTCTTCTTGTACATCCCTTTCAAAATCATCAAGAAATAAATTGCAATCATTTATCCCATCATAATATGGAAAATTATGTACCTCGATGGATATCCAATGAAGAGATTTTGTTAGTCTATTACAGTGCATAGTAGAAACTTTGTGCAACCGGTTCTGAGAGTTCTCCAATTCTTCATCCGAGTCTGAATGACATGAACTCTTTCTCCCAACTTATCCTCCCATCTGTGGTGGGGTTGATCCAATCCTCATCTCACATAGTTAACTTATAGATGTGGTTAATATCTTCATCACTGTATTCTTCGTCGATGGGTTTTGTATATCGCACTCCTTCAAAGGGATCTAAAGGAACAACGACCCTAGTATCATTATTTTCAAACACCATACTTCTCTTCAAATTGATTACCACATCCATATCAAAAGCCCAATCGAGTCCAAGTAACGCTGGATATAGATTGTTTTCGTCCACAATCTCAATAACTTCAAAATATGCTACTACGCTTGCTCCTTAAATATCCACAACAACTCCATGCAATTGACCCATCGGGACGATCTTATGTTGATTTCCATGCATAGCTGAATCGGTGACCATTGCAACTTGGGTTGTCCCATTCGCTCCCAAGTTTGCTTCAGAAATACATTTGCATCAGATCCCAAGTCAAGAATTACCTAATCCATTTTTTAATCACTGATTTGTGTAGTTAATCACATCTCTCAGCCAGTTCTTTTCTTATTTATGTTTACCTTGTTTATTGTGTGTTGTTCAGGCTGTGGCTTTTCTTTACTAGTGCAATTATCAATTAGCTCTTGCAATAATTCTTTTGCTTTATGATTTCTGAGAAACTTCATGCATGCCTATAGAAATTATTTCAGAACAGTTGGATCGGAATTCTCTGTCGTGGTAGCGACTTCAAACTTGTTCTTTCATAACACTAGTTGTGCCTGTGTCCTTAATGTTGAAGCTCCTGGGTCCATGAAACTCTTCTTTGCTTCCATGAATGTTTTTTTCTATGTCTCCATATTGAACCCAGTGCTCTTCTCTCCTTCCTTCCTAACCCATGCATCTGCCACAAGATTTTTACCCTCTACTTTATCTTCTCCTATGGTCGCACCACTTCGTGTCACTACACTTGGGTCATCCTCATACGGTTCATATCTCATCATTTGCAAATTCTATGCAAGTTGTTGATTCTTCTTTTCCTGCATCTTAGCCATTAAAATAGAACAATATTATATCACATGGTCAAACTGTCGACAATACTGACAGGAAGGGTGAGTGGGGTTCTGACAATCTCGTGAAAAATGTCCAACTTCACCACAATTATAGCATATGATGTGACCCTGACCTCGTCCAACGCCCCCTCCTTGACCACGTCCTCAACCTTGAAATCCTCTATCAAATACAGGTGAACCATGATCTTCCTACACGTGACCTTCAACTTGCATCCTATATGCCAGAGTTTAATCCATCAAATAACAGTTGCGACAATCCTTCTCGTCATGTCCTACTGACTGACTGAATTTAGAAAATAATTTCCTTGGTGACTGCACATATTTTTGTAACAAATAACAACAACCAGTCGGGTGTTGGCTGATAACTTGGAAAATACTACGCTAAACACTCGGTTCAATACTTGGTCCAACATTAGGCTCTCGCTTCAAAGGATTGGGACCTCCAACAGCCATATAATCGTGATAAACAAGACACTGATCCTTATAGTGACCCTCCACTTTACACTTTTTACACCAAAATTTTGAGCACATCTCAAACTGAGATTCCTTATCTTTCTTCAGATCTTGCAGCTCCATATGCAGCTTGCTAATTGGAACTGTATCTGCTAAACCCCTATGTGAGTGTTTTGTATCAGCAAAGCTTCCAACTTCATCGCAATTTCTAAAGCTTCCGCCTGCATCCCAATATTTTGGTGTGATAATGGTAATATGAGATGTGGAAATAACGCAACTATATACCATTCTTTGTTTTTCATTTGGAGATATAGAAGTTGACTTGCCCCAGCAAGAATTTTAACCTCTGATATACATCCTAGATAGTCTTGTTCACTGATTTCTTAATTTCTTTTATTTTTGTAATGCATTGTGATTGCGACATGGGATTCTTGAACTCTGTGTTCAACGCTCTCTTTGTCTCATCTAGCGAAGTAGCGAGTGAGTTGTACTGAACTTGATATACCATGACAATGCTTGGTCCTGCAATGCTGTGACAAGATTTTATTTCTTCATATCGTCATCATGTTGGGTTGTGTTATATTCTTTAATATGCAGGATAGCAAACTGGTGAAGGTTCCTATTCCTGTAGGTGTGAAGTTATCTGCTGAACAGTGTCCCAAGACACAAGAAAAGGAAGAGGACATGTCCCGTGTTCCATATGCAAGTGCAATCAATAGTCTGATGTATGTGATGGTTTGTACTAGACAAGACATTGCACATGCAGTGGGAGTATTGAGCAGGTTTATGTCAAAACCAAGGAAGGAGCATTGGAAATCAGTGAAGCGGGTTTTCAGGTATTTGCGTGGCACTAGTGATTAGTGATTATGGTTTGTGCTACCAAGGAGGACTAGGATTGGACAGAGTGTTGGATATTCATGGCTTTGTTGATGCAGACTGGGCTGGAGATCTGGATCAAAGAAGATCTACAAGTGGTTATGTTTTTAACTTATTTGTAGGTGCAGTCAGTTGGATGAGTAAGAAAAAATGTGTAGTGGCACTATCAAATACAGAGGCAGAATACATGGCAGCCATTCATGCAAGCAAGGAAGTAGTTTGGTTGCAGATATTGTGTTCAAGTATGGAGTTAGTATAGGGAGTGATAAGGATAGACTATGACAGCCAAAGTACAATTTTCTTGGCAAAGAACTCTACTTACCATTCAAAGACAAAGCACATTGATGTTCAGTATCACTTTGTGAGGGATATGATAGAAGACAAAAAGGTGTTTCTAGTAAAGGTGGAAACTTTGAAGAATATTGTAGATGCATTGACAAGAGCTCTAAGAAGTTCTCTTGGTGTAGAGAAACAATGAGCGGTGTAGGGCTAGATAAATGACGAAGCTCTCTTGTGGCCCCCTATGGAAAGAAAACAACAAGTGGGAGAATGTTAGGTTGTGTTATATTCTTTCCACGACTAGTATTGGAGAATGTTGGGTTGTGTTAACCGAGGGGTTAGAGGGGGGTGGTTAGCCCCCCTCTACAAGGTCTAGGGCAGTGCCTCGAGGAAATTTTTTTTGGACCCTATATTAGGTGGGGCGAACCTACCTATGGTTTTGTGCATGGTTTTCGAATATTGTTTTGGGTGCGATGGTTTTTGGTCCATGATATTGGATGCTTCAGCATGTATATATATGTATTTTAACATTGAAAGGAACATAATGAAAAATCAATCTAGTCCCGGCTTTGGGATCCATGGGAAAATGTCTATGTGTATTTGTTTTATGTGTTATGCTCTCGCTATTGTTTTATTTTCTATCTTTTAGAATTCGTATGTAGGTAATTTCTGTAGGGGGTTAAAACCTACACATCATTGATCTATTGCGCTTTCCACAGAGATTCTCTGACAAACCAAAATTGATCAGGATCCTCTAATCCCTGACCCTTAAAAATAGGCATATTCACTGTGTTATCCATGTTAAATGGTGGAGGTGTAGGTGTATGAGGTGGAGGTGAAGGTGGATATGGAGTGGTTAGATGGGGAATCCTAGAAGCGCCTTGATTATATGACTACGACGCACCTCTAGGCGTAATAAGGTTGCTCATTTCTTCTTCACTTTCCTATTCACCCAATAATGGACTATGCTCACCCTCAACGAATTTATCAAGGTCTATTCTGAACCTTTTTCAGCTTTGTGTATATCCAATATGGCTTGTTTTAAACATTAATTCATGGCAGTACACCCTTTTCACATAACAACATATTAATCCATAGATTTAAATAATTCAGGTGCTTACCTTGTGGACCTTTGAAAAATTGATGCTCAACTTCACTATAGGATATTGATGTGTCAATTGTGAATTCAGTAATGAAGCCTCCAAGAATATTATCGATCCAATATTCAACAACTCTTGCAACCTTGTTTTCGGTCTCCTTAAGTTGTTTAATCTGCTTTGGGGTCCACACAGTAGGACCGTCGTGTTTCCAACTAGGTTCGTTTGCGGCTAGTTTTGAAAGCCACTTGTGTAGCTAGTTAGCGAATGATACGAAAAAGATCTCATGCTTTTTTGTATAGATATACCTTTGTAACCACCTTTCTGTCAACTAGCGTGGATTTATATTTTCATTCATTGCAAATTTGTGCAAATTCATATCTACCTAATCTTGGATATCTTTTTTAGTCGATCGCCACATCACACATCCGTCAGATAGATCTTGGTCCCAACAACAGAACCATTTGTTAGCTTCAGGGGCTTAGACCCAGGTTCAGAGTTAGTTTCCACTATCTAACAAAACCCTATACTATCGGTCCTTTTCGCAATGGTCTGCGTAGCATAGACCACAGTCTCAACCGAGGCAATATTGGGGGATGCCATAACCAAGTTTCTACATCTAGTGGGGCTATGCAGTCTAGCTATAAGGTTTCTTTCAGTTTGGGGCTTAATCCAACCTCGCAAACTGTTAACCTCATTGTTACAGTCATAGAGTGTTTTCCTACTTAACAGTCATTCGAGTTGTTCGTAATGAACCTAACATGCATTATTCATGATATAAAACAATATGCGAACCTTCGCGATACAATTACAGAAGAAATATACAAAAGTGAACCATAATCAATCAAAAATCCAGAAATTACGCGAACATATAAAAATACACAAATATATTCCAAATTCTTCTTTATTATTTCAAATCTTAACTGATACAATCTTTCTGACCCTGCACGGGCAGCTTCAAGGGCCTATGCACATAGCCGCAGACTTGCCAAGGCCTTCATGCACATAGCTGTAGGAGCCTTCCCCCTCACCCGAATACAGAAAGATATCACAATTATAGACCCAAAATCATATCATAACACAAATTGTTGCCTTTGACTCACTAATACATCTCTTTATTTATCCTTTTTCCCTTACAATACCGTGGCCGTAAACCATGGGCGGTTCTCAAAATAGTCAAATTTATCCCATCCCTTTACAAAATAAGGGGCTTTGACCCACCCTAAAGCCCTTTTGACTCCTAGAACTCTTTCTAAATCGCGCTCTGCTCCTCAAAATGAAGATATTTTACATGACTTAGATAAGACTTGGACCTAGGGGACCCCTACCCAACAATATCCTTATTTTGTCATCCTAGCTTTCAAGAGGCCTCATACTTTCTCTGATGCTAAAAAACATAAAAATTCCCCTACATATGATCTTGAGATTACTCACCTAAAGGGATTTTTAGAATGGCCATTCCTACATTCTTTGCCAACAAATTTTCCCCACTCGGTTTTTCTTTTGTTAATACATATCCCCATCATGTGTCCCTTCAGTTCATGAATGGCATACAACTTTGCCTAGATTCAGTGGAAACATAGATAGAAGGTGGTGCCAACACCTCAAGGATTTTCATGAATGCATGGAACAACTAGGTATTGTTTTTGAAGATGTGAAAATTAAATTGTTTATGTTTTCTTTAGATGAAGATGCTAGACTTTGGTACAAAACAATACCTTGTGGAAAAATATCTTCCTTAAATAGATTTCACATAGAATTTAACCATTTTTGCAAAATATTATATCCACCAGATGTTCTATTTGAAGATTTTTGTGCACATTTTAATGTTGAAAATATTTCTAAGGTTAATGATCATGTTGAAGATATTTGTGGGGATCCACTCCAAGAAGATACCTACTCATATCAAGAAGCATCACCCAGTGATTAAGAAAGAGAAGAAGGAGACATCATCGAGTTGCAAATGAACCCTCGGAGATCTTATTCTTTCAAATTTGATTATTCTCCTTCTTATGATTTGTATGAATCTGATGGGATGTTGAGCAATAAGGAATACAACAACCCCAGTCATGGGAAGTTTCATAAAAAGAGGAGGCCCACCAGAAGGTTAACAAAGAGGCTCTTGTTTATGAATCACCTCCTTCAAATGGAGAACAAGTCCAAGAAACTAGTATTCAAGTTTATAAATATTCTCCAATCTATGGTTCAAATGATTCAGAGGAGGATGAGATTGAGGATGTTGCAAATGTTCAAAGGGATTTGTTTACTAGCAAGTGGGGAGAAGGCTTCCAGCACCAAATTTTTCAAGAAGAGCCCAAAGTTGAAGAACTAAGCAGTGTCCGTGGTTGCCTTTTGTAGAAAGATTCATTCCTGGAAAATTTTCAAGAAAATAAGGTAGCTGCAATTTTCTTTCGTTAGTTTTATGACCCAGTAGCTTACTACATGACCACATTCTTTGGTCAACATTAGATGTTGTTTCTGGAGTATGTATCAAGTTTTTTGTTTGAATATTTTTTATGGTCCATGTTTGCTTTGATTTTTAAATTTTAGCTGCATGGAGGCATGTTGGCTTAGGTGGGTTGGACCCACATACAAAGTGTGATGCACACCAACAAAAAACTAAACTAGTGGCCCTCTTGGTAGCAACCTACAAGAAGATCACAGTCTCACCCGAAGTGATTATTGGAGATTACCAAAGCAGGTTTCTGCAAACTAAGGGATACTACGATATCATCGTTATATTCGTTTTATGCTTTAATTCTTATCGAGTACCTTGTATTCATAAACTAGTTCACACTTATACAATACTTGGCGAGGTTACATTCATTAATTAAGAATAACATAAAAATTCATAAATTATATAGTACTGAAATAAAGTGCAGATAATAAGAAAATGAACACTTAAGACCCAAATTTTACCGTGGTTCATCCCAATGTGGGACTACATCCATAAGAATTATTACTTATAAATTGGAATTTGATACAACAAACAGTTCTTTCCTTCCCACATAGTTGTAGACCTAGGCCTCCATGCACACAGTTGCGGGGCCTTGCCCATCCTCCAAAATAAAGACCACAAAACTCTCACATAAACATAGATCTGCCCTAATTCGATGCCTTCTTATTTATTATTCATCCTTATACATACTATTACATGAGGGATTTACATCATTATATTACCATGGACTTGATACCATGGTTTCCAAAATAGAAGAGGTTATGGCCCAAAACCAACAACTTTACAATATTTTAATTCTTTTACAAAATGAAAGGGAATTTTCCATGAAGCCCCGATATTTCATGGTGCCTTCACTGCGCGGTCTTCATTTTCCATCGCTTCTCTACTGCATGGTTTGCTTCATACTCTACAACATCCTTTCTACTTCGCACGTCCACAAAACTTGGATTTCTTTCCAAAATCTACCCACAATCTAGCCAAGTTGGGTTGCGCCCAGCAAGCCCCCAACACTCACATGTGATGCATCCTGAGTCACTCATCTGTTGTGCCCTATATCTTTGTTGTGATTCTCATATAGGCATCATTATACTTCTGAAGTATTCCTCCTACCTGCTTCTCCTCTCGACGCACTTCTTCGAGTAGTGCCTCTGTTGTTGGTTCGATAGTCTTCTGAAGCACTTCTTTCTCCCTATATCGTAGCTCCTTGTGCCTATTTTCTACTACTTGTGAAATTTGGAGGGCCTCATCCTGACATGACTAAGCCCTCTCTGTCAAAATATCATCCTTTCTCAGAAGGTCTTCAATCTGCTTTTTGAAGAGCTCGTCCTTCAGTAATTATAGCGAGCCTCTGCGAGACTGGTAAGGTTTTCACAGTTTCCTGGAGTTTTCCAACTACTTCTGCTTCGTCTAGAGCTCCTCTTCAATCCTCTGAATGTTTGGATCCTCCTTTAGTGAGGTCCAAATGTATATATTTTCGTCTAATAGTTTGCCACAATTTTCCACTATGTCGGAGATGCCTTTTAGTTTAGTTTTTAGATTTGTTTCCCTTTGCTCACATACTTCTAGTTTCATGACTGGATGTAGCCTCATTTGTATCTAAGTAATCTTCACTTCATACTCGAACTTCATTTCTTCCAGCTTATTCTTTGAATCCCTTATTGCGAAGCCAAGATTTGCGACCTTCTCTACTGGTGATTATTCTTCACAGACCTTTACATCTGGAACTGTATTGTAAGTTTTTGTGATGACTTTCTCTATCTACTATTGTTTCTAGCATGCTCCATCCCCTTCCTTAATTATATCATCAAGCTCCTTCTTCAACGAAGCTCTTTCCTTCTCCACTCAAATATTTAACAGCAAAGTGCATTGTTCTCACTTCTGTAGTTCAGAGGTTATACCTTGGTGGAACTCATGCAATATATGAGATTGTAGTGTGGCAATGTTCATATTGACATGGTCCCACCCTTTTTCTCTCTCTTTGTCTTAAGTTGACTCAAATTGTAACGCTCGAGCTGGTATCTGCAAAATCCTTAACCCAAATGTTGTTTCTATACGTCACTATGGTTGTAGCTATTGACACATCTGTTCCGATTGTCTAGATGTCTATGGTAGTGCCTTTAACTATGAAATACCTAGTTGAACATCTACCAAGAGAGCTCTATAACAATTATCAATCATGTCCTAGGATCCTTTTGTTACTTCCTAGACTTTATCTCCAATTTTGTCGATGTCCCTATTAGTAAGGACAAGTGGTATTGCGCCTTTAGATTTCTCTGCCTTCTGCTTCTTTCTTGCACTCGCCGTAGGCACTATAGGTACCCTCTTCTTGATGGTGAATGGTGATTCATCTTCTTCCTCTTTGTCGCTGAGAGAGTCCTCGGTACGTTGTTCCTACTTTGGCTCTGTCTCTTCTGTGTCTTTTATGTTGTCCTTTCCACTTGGACATGCATCTGATGCGGTGTCCTTCTCTGATCCAATGTATTCTATGGTTGGATTCATCCATTCTACAAACCAATGATGTATTGTCCTAATAAGGTCATATTTGTGACCAAATATGGTAGAAGATGCCATGTCTCCATCGGATCCTTCCAAGCGTTTACATATATGTTGTGAATGTCTGCCTTAAACTCTACAATAGTGTGATATTGATCAGACAAACTTGGTGACAACCTTGGATGCTGGTTCACCACCATGTGCAAGTCCATGTCCAATATTACAAAGAACATTTTGTTCTCTTGTGCGTGCACTAGCTCCTTAGTATGTCAAAGTGACTAATACCACAGAGCTTCACGTACATTTGATTCCACTAGAGGAAACTGTGAATCCTCTAGCTTCTTCCATGTTAACAACATGATAATGAAGATCAACATGCATAGTGAAATTTCTTACCCTCTTCCTGTGCTTCCCGACAGTCCTCCAAAAATTCCCTACATAAATATCTAACCCAGTTGTTGCACTGCGCAAATAACGAAACCACGACCGCGAGGACTTTGTTTGCACTACACTTCTGCATAATATTTCCTACTAAGATGTGTACGGCGGAGTGCACCCCTTGGTCGTTGATGGAGTTAATATCATAACCTCACGACTTTTTATTAGCCCATACTTGTCCTTCATGGTTTGTGCCACTACCTTCTCTTGGTATTTTCCAACAAGCTCTTCGGCGAGGTCCTTTTCTTGGTAGGGAAATCCAGTAATCCTTCTTATCAAAATTTCATCAATCGTGATCCTCTTCCCCAACCAAAGGCAACTATAATGCACTAATACCAGTAAATATCAAACACAGATTTTCTAAGACGTTCTTCTACCAAAGCGTGTGTTGAGTCAGGAAAAAGGTATGTTTTGTCTTCATAAATAGCTTTATTCGGCATTTATCATCACATGATTATCTTTGTTTATGGATCAAAGTAAAGGAAATAACAGCTAAAGTTGGATGAAAGAACTTGATAACAAATTAGATAAATATAACATGAGCAACTGACTTTTTTCTATCTTTATATGTTGAAGACGCAGATTGAACAATAGTTGTTCAATCGACAGAGCAACATCGGGCTCTAAAAAGAAAAATACAACATATGAGGCAGGCAAGGCAGCGGGAGACCAAGTGGACTAATGCTATTTCATGATAGAATCAAATTATGTATAGTGAAATCCTCAGGATCCCCTGATTTTGAGGATTCACTTTTATCTATTTATTTTATAAATGTAATATATAAGGCCAAAAGGCAAAACCACAGGGAGTTCAGAATTTCATAACTTGTAAATATTCTTTTGAGGCATATAATATTGTTACCTCAGTGATGTTGTAACCGTGTTTCTTATTTTAATGAATAAAGATTGTGTTTGATCCATACCTATATTTTGAGTATTTCTTAGCGGATACTTTTGGCGACTCTGGGCCCAGTCAAGAGAAGTTCTATTGCTTTCTTGTGTTATAATATTTTCTATTTAGTCTTTATTGATTGTTACTGTTAAGTTAATATCATTTTGCTTATTGTGAAGATTGACAATTTTGATTCATACTGTTGTTTATTTAGATTCAGACTTAGTTGTGTGATATATTTGAGTAACGCTTTGATTGGATTGGTTATGTTAGTTTCAGTAGTAGATTGTTGTCCATTCTGGGCTATGTTATCATAGATCTTAAAGATAGCATTGATCAATTTCCATAGTTTTCTTACATAAGTCATTTTATGTTTAGATATCATTTATGATTATATGCTCATTTTTTTTCAAATATTATTTTTCGTTCAATTGAGATTTGTTGTTCAATTTAGATTTGCTATAGATTATCATTGTTGTGCAGTTGTTACAGTTCTCTTTGTTGATTGAGTAAGTTAGTTTTAATTCTATTTGAAGATTGCCAAGCGTGATTCTTTGCATTTTCATTTAGATTTCAGAACAAGTTAAATAGAGTTGCATAGTGTGTTAAGAGTCCTTTCAAAAGTTATTTATTCCATAGTTATCTCTTTCATAATTGTTTGGAGTGAGTTGAAGAAATAGTTATTAGTGATTGCAACGATTTATCATTAGATAACCTCTGAATTCATGCACATATAGTGCCAACACTCTTGAGATAAAAAGACTTACCTTGGGTTAACGATTAATGTAGGAATTAATATTGCCTGTAAAAAGACATCTTAGCGCACCAACAGTGTGGCATGTTTAACATGTTCAGCAAGCCTAATCTTTGCAATCCTTTAGCCCACTGGTGTGGCTCCAACCTTGTAACTTGTCTCTCTAGATAGTATACTTGTTGTAGATACTTGCTCAAATCGAACTGTGGATACTTACTTCGGTCATTTTAGTCTTAATCCTCCATATTTAATTGTGGATTTTTTCCCAAAACTTCTCCTTCAAATGACATTGTTTCTGGTAGCAGCGGTATGAAAGTGCCAAATTTCATGTCTTTGGGATCTTTAACCGACTTGGCATATGGTTTCCTTGGTGGCATATATGGTGGCAACATAGAGGGAATTTTTGCACCCTCTTTCTCCATATGCTCCATGTTGTCTTCCTCCTCACTATCATGGATTTGTTCTAGTTCTTTCTATTGCATTGGTTTCTTTGCTTTCTACGCATGTTTCTTATCCTGCTTGGTCTTTTTCTGCTGCTCTTTCACTACCTTCTTTCTCGGGGATGTCCTTAGCTCGACTCCATATGCTTTAGCTAGTCTCTTTTCTTATCTTCTTTATGGTCATTCTTCCATGATTACTTGTTTTCGCAGTGACCTCGCGCACGTTGGGGTCATAGGTACACTTGATGCTACAGATTTACCAATCTAGGCTTCCATGACAACTGTTATTTCTTTCTCTACAAACTCTCTAGAAATCTCTTCGAATCTTCTCTCAAACATACAACATCACACTTTTCTCACACTTGTTCACAAATTCTCATAATAAATGCTCCAGATAGAAAAGTGTAAAATGTGGAGCAGGACATGGATTTTATAGTGAATTTGAATTTTGAAACTCGTGATTAGCTTAGATATTGCTCATTTAATGCAGACATGGCACTTGATCTAGCCAACTGTGCTTCATAAATGTGTTTCACCTATGCCTTTTAAAGACAAGTATCTTTAACGACAACTCTTCCCTTCCAACGGTCATATTTTCGATGAACGTCGACAAACCTTCCCTTGTGCATCAATCCTTCCTTCATCGCAATTCCGTCAGAATTCGACATACTCCTGAATATTGCGCAGTAATCTTATTTTAGGGAAGTTCTCTTCTGAAGAGTAGTTTATAGTCCAGTTCCCACTTTCAACTGTAGGTGGCACTAAGACTCTTCTCCTTTTATCCTTTAGTGTGAAGCTCCAGGGACAGAGTCATCCCTATAGACCTTTAATCTGCTACCATTCACTCGTCCTGGAATCAGCTCACCATTTAACTTCGTGAGTTCAAGTGCACCACCATCAAAGATGTACTTGATTATATACGGTCTTAACCAATGTGTTTTGAATTTTTCTGGGAACTTCGCGAATTTTATATCATATAAAAGTCCAAGATCTCCTTCCTAGAATGTCTTCTGCTTGATGTGCCTGTCATGCCAAGATTTTTCCCTTGCTTTTTGTACTTGCTGATGAGACCATACTATAAATTTGTCTTCTTCCAGAGCAAGTAATTGTTCCATCCTTTCCTCCATTATATCGGAGTCTAGCATGTATGTGAAGGCTGCAATTCTTAAACTTGGCCAATGTATTCCATAGGCATGATTGCTTCTTGTCCATATATCAACCTCAAAGGTGTCTGTCCCATCAATTTATTACATGTTGTTGTTTGGATGGGTTCCCCTGGGTCAGTTTTGGGGTTAAGAAGTAAGTTATCACATTCTCAAGTATATTTCTTGTGAAGGTAAACTCAGTATAGTCTATGGTTACCAGTTTAGACTCCTCCATGAGCTGAGATTTGGAGAAGAGTTACCTCCTCATAGAAGTCTTAGTGTGCCTTACTTTTTTTTGCAATCAATAATAGACATGAGTATAAAAGTACAAGAAGGGAAGCATCAACAACTTGCACATCATGGATTGATCAAACTCATACTAGAAGATGCCCTAAACAACTTAAGAATCCATATTATGTGGTCAACATTTACAGACATGAACGGAGAAGATGAAATTCAAGCCATTGAGTATGAAAGAGACCCTACTTCCAGTGGTGAAGAAGAGGGACAAGAGCCTGAAGAAGAGGGATAAGATCGTGAAGAAGAGGAAGAAGATTCTAAAGAAGAGCAAGAAGAGCCTGAAGAATAAGAGCATGAAGAAGAAGAAGAATAACCTGAAGAAGAGGAGGCAGAAATAAATGAGACAAAGGATCAAAAACACAGCAGGGAAGAAGCACAAAAGGATGAAATAAGTCCTAAAATAGATAGCAAGGAAGGAGAGGAATCTCATAGGGTGTCTCTGGAGCCCACAAAGAAGGAGGTAGTTGCTGCCTTAACTGCTCTAAGTACACCTATCAAATCAAAAGGAAAGAAGCAGAGGCAAACTCCCCCATACTTCAGAAAAAGGAGGAGCACCACGATAAAACAAGGGATACCTTAAACACCTACCAAGATTCCTATAATCATAGCGGACTCACTAAAATAACAAGAGAAGTTAGTCCCTCTAGGAAAGAGAGGTGAAGAAGGAACAACACAACAGGCTTCCCTAAGGTCACCAATCACCTATATTAGGAGGCCTATCACCAGGTCAACCTCAGCAAAACAATTTAAGGAACATTTGACCCCTTTTCAAAAAGGGAAAGGTATCCTACAGGAAACATAGACAGGCCTATAGGAAACAAATACAGTCCTACAAGAAACTTTGTCAAAACTACAAGAAACATAGAAACATGATCAGGAAGGAAAGAAAAGGAAAAGGGAAGGAAAATAGGTAGCAACTTGAATACAAGGACAGACAAATAATCAAGAGATAGTAAAGGGAGAGTCCCAGGAGCTAAAGGAACCTAGCCCACAACCAAACCTCAACTCCTATTACAGATTCATTGAGGGGGGTAGAGTAATACCACAAAAAATTGCAATCCCTCGATTCTTTGAGCTTGAAAAGGAGAGAGAGAGGACACATCATTGGATGCAAATGGCCAGATAGTTGAGTAGGATAAGAGACAAGGAAAGAGCGATGAAATATCAATTAGAGGCTGAGAACACATGATTGAGGAGGCAAGAAAAAGAAAAGGGAGCCAATTGGAAACTAAGGTAAGTCTCTCCATGGAGGCACTCCAGTGTAGGATGCCAACGGAATCATATGCCTTATACCTCAAAAAATAATGGTTGTAGTTTCAGATAAAAACCCTAGCACAATGAGGAGCTATGCCTTTCCAAGACTATAGGCAATTCATTGACCTTTGTGACCAAAGCACCCTAGAGGACAGGGCCAAGATATCTGAATTCTACCTACATAACTTGGCCCTAATAGATTTGATTGTGTGGGACCCCAATCCAAAGCTAGGGGACTTACAACAGATGGCCTTGGCATTATGGATGAATAACAAATAGGCTAAGGCTAAAGAAGTAAAAAGGGTATTCGAAATAGAAGAAACAAAACCCCTTTACATTAGGGTAGAATAGACCAACTCCATGGTTTTCATTAGCACCCACAACCTCATTGCCAATGATCCCCAGCTTGCACCAAGATACCTAACTACACAAGAGCAAGAAGTCACTCATTTTGAGGACACTTTGAGATTTCTAAGGGATAAAAGCCAACAAGCATGCCAAAGGAAATGGAACATGTTAAAGTCACATGGAATGTAAACAGCAAAGGTGGATGATAAACATTGAATCCATTATTATTGACATGATATACAGTTATAGTACATGTGTGTGATTGTTGGGTTCAACATCCCAAGGTATCTTGGACTCTCATGGGTGTTCACATTCTACACCAACCCATAGAGGATTAGGTGTCCAACATTCCCCCCCTTAATCTGAAGGGTTATGTATGAGTCCAAGAAGGGAGTTGTAATACAAAACATGCAAAAATGCATGGCAGCACTAGGTTGAATGTGCTTTCTGAAATGTTTGTATAAAGGGAGGTGGCTTAAGGATGACCACCAACACTGGAATGCTAAGTGCAGTTCCTAGAACTCTTCAAGGTTTGGCAAGAAGCTGAGGTCTTCTACAAGAGGAAGTTCTCCTGATGTTTTGAAGAGGGAAACCTTCAACCATGAAAGGGAGGTCTCACCCCACATAAAAAAGGGAGAACCTCAACCTGAAAAGGGAGGTCTCAACCTGTGATGGTTTAAGGATTACCACCAACTCTAGAATGCTTAATGCAATTCTTGGAACTCTTCCAAAACTGGCAAGAAGCTGAAGTCTTCTGCTAGAGGAAGTGTCCCAAATTCTTTGAAGAGGTATCATTGACTGAAGGCATGCTCAGGAGCATCTTTATCTCTGGCTACAACTCTGAATCTTGTATGGCAAGTTGTGGCTCAGGCTCGCTTGATGTGGCTTTGAAGCTTGTAGATAACCATCATTTCCCCCCTGTCAGATACAAGGTGAGATGATGGAGAGATCTCAACTGCAAGACTTTTCAATATTCGAAAACAAATCATGTTGTATGAACGAAATATCTTCTTGGTTGTTGAAGCCCGTTGCCAAGAAGCGATCCATCCAAGATGAATCTTTGTTCTTGCAGGAGGTTTGTTTCTGAATCATTTGTTTGAAGAATGATTGGTTTTATGATAGTGGTTACATGGATAAAGATCAAAACAATGATCTTTCACATGGCCAACTCGGTCACAGTGTTGGCATTTCACAATATGTTGTTGTTGTTGTGGATGAGGAGCAAAATCTGGAGAAATTGAAGGTGATTTGTCATGAAGGAATCCATCACTCTGAAATTTAATGGGCTTTGATAATTTGGAATATGAAAGGAAGCATCCTTGTCATATCCAAGACCAGTTATGTGCTTGTTGTGGACAAGCTCTTCCCAAGGTCTGATGACCGACTTGGGAAGTGCAAACTGAATTTATGCATCTGCATGTACAATTTCTCTTGAGAGGGACTCAATGATCTGATCAATTTGTTGCTTATGGGAGTTTGTTTCAATGTTTTGAACAAAAATGGGTTCAGAATGATGACTCCACTGCTGTAATTCTTCCTGCTACAATTGAAATTCAAACTGCAAAAAATCAATCTGTTCTTGTGCATTTTGCAGAGAGGTTTGAATATCTATGAGAGTCTCTTTGCTGACATTTTCCATCCCGCCAATAGTGGAATGTATTAGTGTATTCAGTAACTCTAATGCATCATCAAATCTAGCCATTTTCTCCAACTATACTATTAATACCTTAGGCTAGAATTTACACAAAACTCTTGATTAAATCAGAATTTGCAAGTTTGAAGACCAAATGGACTATAACTGCAATCACTATAACCTTTTTTTCTTTTTAAATACAACTACTCAAACATTGCAATGAGTCTTAATGAAGAATCAACATGAATATGCCTCAAATAGCATTAATATTTGCTTTCATCGATTTGGAACTTCATGTTGAATATAGTGACCTAATAAATCAAATTATGCACATGAATTGAATGCAGGTCACATGAATTGAATGCAAGTCAAATAAGAAGCAATAAATGCCAACATCAAAACTCTCTAACTCCAATATTCAAACAAATATGATATTTATTGTCCATCTATTCTCTGTGCTCTCTCGCTTAACACTATGCTGCAAACTCGACTGTGCACCTAGGCGTTCTCAGGCTATTATTACTACATCAAATGAACCACAGAGTAGGAAAAAATTTAGGAAAGGGGAAAGAAAACCATTGCCATGAATGACTTGCTTGGTTTATATCAACCTTCCTCCGGTGACAATGCTAAAGAAGAGGACGAGGATAAACTGGGTTCTCAAAACAGGGATCAACTAAGCAAATGCAAAGATTCCAATAACTTGCCCAAGGAACTTGTTGAAAATCTGGAAGTTATGCCAAATATTGCAACTTTACCTGGTGGTCACTTTTTTATTCAAAACATGAGTGTGGACACATTGAGGGGCAGCACTGCAAATGTTATGTCTGAGCGCATTTGTATGGAGGGGCAACGCTATGAATTTTTATAACAGGAGCAGCGAGTGGATATCTGAGGAGCAGCGTACAGCGTATTGGAAGTAGCGTATATGGGAGCCGCGTATATAACAGGCAGGGAGAAATGTTGAAATAGAAAGGAAGGAATTGACACGGATTCATGTATTTCATGGCCGACATTAGTGACACTACAAGATAAGTGACATCAATGACTGCATCAACGTCAACATCATGTAGATGAAAGATCTGATCATGGGGCTGAATTTGCCACCATCAGAGACGTAGGTCACAAAGCCCATCAACCGATGTTGTCAATGTTGTATCCAGAAATCATCAAATTTCGAGTATAGAACAATATTTCCAGCAGTTACTGACATCTGCTTCCTCATTCCTTCTCTTTGCAACACCCCCAATGCCTCCCAGACACTTTAAGGTAAGAAAATAAGGCTCCAAGTTGATTGGATCAATGTGTATAATCTAGCTCAACGACATCTCGACAAAATATTTCAAAAGATCCTCTCTTAATATCTACACACCATTTCTCCTCCTCCATGCATTATCTGCGAGGCTTCCTGAGCCAACCAATCCAATTCAAAAATGTGAAGTTCCACAGCTTGCTTGTGAGGCTTTATTCATTACCTGTCCATTTACAGTTTTCCAAAGTAAATATTTCCTCTCAAAAAACCATGTGGCTCGAGAAATTCCTTAACTAAATTAACCAGGATTGGTTGGGTGACTCTACGATCTAGTTGAACTTGTACATTGAATTTGTGGACAAACCTTGAAGAGCACATCCCTGACCGATGCCACCTTTACTTTTTTTATAGACGATTTTGATGTGTACAACAGATGATATGCCTGAGTGTGGTAGAGAAACAAAGCTCAGTGATGGAATATACCAAAGAAAATGCGGGGAACTCGTTGAGAGAGAGAGATTAACTCCACATAAGATAATAGTTATGATGAGCAGGCACACAGTGAAGAATAAAATGCTCAAGTTCTTACAAGCAGCAAAAAGGGCAGAACTGACATGATAGTTCTGATGAGTAGGCCCACAGTGAAGAATAAAACACTTAAGTCCTAAAAAGTAGCAGAAAGGGAAGAACTGACATGAGAGATGCCACAAAATCAATATGAAACTACCGCGCTCATTCCACCAACAGAGAAACTACCGAGGACAGCGATGAGGAGATTCTAGGCAAAGTCAGATAAACTGTTGCAAATACACTGGGCATATAAAACGTTTGTTTATAGGTCATTCCAGAGATATTAGACTAATCACTCTTCAAGGCAGAATCCGATATCGATTCTCACGCAAGAGGTCAGAATACACAATGTTGTTCAAATTAGTACCAACGTATTTCATGAGGGAGCATTAGTGTAGTAGATTCTTGGAAAAATAGCAAAGGGAATTAAATGTGTAGAAAATATGGCAGATAATTAGGATAGGATAGGATTAGAATGGAAAGACTGAAATTAAGGACATGCATACCTAGGTGGAGGCCACAAAACTAGTGGCTCAAATTTGAGTAGGACCAGATTGGAGCAGGACCAACAATCTCTCGCTCTGATACCATGTTAAAGTTACATGGAATGTAAATAGTAAAGGTGGATGATAAACATTGAATCCATTATTAATAACATGATATACATTTATAGTACATTTGTGTGACTGTTGGGTTCCACATCCCAAGGTCTCTTGGACTCTCATGGTTGTTCACATTCTACACCAAGCCATAGAGGATTAGATGTCCAACATAACACCTTATCCTACAATCTAAAGATCGAGGAGTATCATTATCCTGAAATAATGATAGATGCACTATAAAAGACCCCATTGTATAAGAAAGCATTGCAGAGACTCGAAGTCAACTGGATTGTCTTGAAACTTAGTCCAACATTTCTCTTGGGTATGTTAGAAGCGAGAAAGGAAGAAAAAGAAAGAAAGTAGTGGGAGGAAATAGAAAAACATGCAAGATTTTATCCACAAGAGGAGCATACTACAACAGAAGCATGGAATGTCAGGGAGGTCACCAAAGTAATGAAAGACATGGACATAGATTGAGTTGCTCAAAGGATGAGCAACACTTTCAGTAGGTAGGTGATGATGAGGCTCATCAATGCGTAAATTATATGGACCTTAATGCCACTCTCCAACTTATTAAAATCAACTGTTCTCACATTTCTTTACATGTTTTGTTATATTTTGCTTAATGAGAAGGGTAAAGATGAGATGTCATGTCTTGTGGTCTAATGTGCATTGATTGCGGGTTTTGGAGAAAATTTTGGCTAATTAAAGTGAATGAACTTGAAGTAGACAAGAAAAATGGATTTTGGGAGATTGGATCTCCCTCCTTAACTCCTCACTCAATCGAAGATTCCTCCACCAGATCTCATCATCTTGGAGTTACAAGTAGCCGAGCCATTAAGATCATTGGCAACCAAGCCAATGTTAGTTGAAGACCAGTTGATCTCAAGTTTGGGAGCCAAGCCTCCCTAAATTTAAGGAATTTATTGTAACTTTAGTTTTATAAATAAGAAGGCCTAGAGTCTCATTAGGATTCGACTTTTTTTTATTGTAGCCAAGAGGCATTTTCGAGCTAAAACATTGTGACTGATGACTCTTGTGTATTTTTTATATTTTAATGAAAATGAGAAGAATTCCCTTGATCTAGAACTGAGTTGACAAAGAGGGATGAAGCTCTTGGGTTAGGGCCCAACCCTAGTAGCAAAGGTTCCTCTTTTTGTAGATGTATGCTTAGATTACATTCATAGTTAGATGTTGAAATGATTTTGGTTTTATTAATTTGCAAGTATTTGGATGACTAATTAGTTTGCTTCCATTTGTGGATAGTTAGATAATTGGTATCATAGTGACAGAAGACACTCCAGAAAATTTGGTGATAGTGGCTTTCACCTCATCTCCCTTATGGGATCATGATTTGAGGGTTCCATTCATGCAGCCCAAAAACAGATTCCTTGCTTTGCTGCATAATCTAGGGTTTCTTGATGAGTAGGTCATTGTCTTCGAGTTTCTTAGGATGAGTTACAATTGTCAATTTTGATCTCTTAAGTTTTGCATTGGTTTCAAAGCACTTCCATTCATGAACTTAGCCACTAGATGGTAATAACTCTATATTCTTCCTTTTAATAAATATTTCCCATGTATAGATGAATTTGTGCATAAATTCAGACAAGAATGTATGTTTTTGCAGGAGCTTCTAAATTGCAGGGAGACCTCATTGCATTTACCTGATCCAAGACTTATCCACCTATGTTTCCAAAGTCCACTAAACCCTAAATCTGAATTCTTGTTTTGTAATAAAAATTGACATTTCCCTTGAGCAAATCGAACCATCTCGAAGCATTTGATTGAGCCCTAGATAGTTTCCACCTCCTCCATGCCTTATCCCTCCATTATATACCTTTTCCACACTTCATTCCACTTTCCCTACCACCTCCTAATCTTTTAGCCTGTTTCTTGTAATAAAACAAAGCATCTTGTAGTAGTAGGACATCCTGTAGTAGTACTACAGGAAACCCTGTAGCAGCCTGTTTTGAGCCCGAATTTGGAAAATTTGTCATTTAAGCTTGGATTAGGCCTCCCCTTGGTTTCCATACCTCTAAGACCAGTCCAGACCTCCTCTTCCATACTTATCTCCCCTATCAAAGAACAAATGAAGGTTAGCATATGCATTCTTAAAATGAAAACATGAAAAAAGATCTTTTTCCACAATCGTTAAATTAGCACATGCATGCAAAAATTATAATACTCCCTAGATAACATTCCATGCATAGTTAGTTCAGATCATCACATGTTATAATAAGTTTAATATAGGTTTATTTTGCAAGAAAAATGTTTCAATGAGTAGCTAAAGGATTTCATGTCACTTTACAAGCATCTTCCAATTTAGTCTTTCATTCCTTAAAGTGGGTAGCATTCCTTTCTTTCACTATGGATGATTTTCCCTTCTCCATTTGGTAGTCAAACTTCTTCTAGTCAATAGAAGACTGGTGTGATAAACCCTAGTGGTCTAGCACCCCAGTTGAAAAGTGACAAGAGTAGACCATTACATCTATTCTTGTATACAACACTACCACCTCCAAGTTTGTACGAACCCCGGGTTGATGAAGTAAAGTTGTTAGCCCCAGGAGTTGTATCATTCTTGCTGCAATACTGATGCCCATCAATATTCAACATACATGTTGTTCTCTGTTATTCCTTTTTGTATTTGTGGCAAATGGCCCTATGTTTCACCTTGGTGTAGAGAAGGACAAATGTAATCTAGGTTGGTGGAAGGGATAAAATTTGGCTCTAACGGTGCACTAAATGCCCTTGGTCAAAAGACAACATCAGAAAATGTTTCCCTGACAGGCAAAGAAAATTGAAATGGTAGAGATAAGTGGAAAGTAGCAACCATGTTTAAAGATCGAGCAAGTTTCCAGTGGATCAACGTTCATTGCAGTCCAACCAACCCCGTGAGGCATTTCGGGGGGGGGACTAGCATGACCGATACGTCAGCGCCACCCCTCAGAGTTGAAAATTAAACAAGTAGATTAATGGCTTGGATTAAATCCTAGGGGTCTCAGCTTGATCCCGCCTCCCGCTAGTCCACCCATCGGAGAAGAGGTAGGGACCACACCCACCACGCAATATGTCGAGGTGCAAATGACACCAACAAACGAGCACTTCAGTAAAATGGTAAATTCACTGCCTCCATGTGCCAAACTATCACCCTCCCAATCACCTTCCTCACTCCCTCACGACCCTACCTGATGTTAAGTTATCGCTTTATTTTCCCTATAAAGGCTTGACCCGTTAGTCATTTGAATTCAAAAATCTTACTTCTTACAATCAATTTATCCTACCATTACATTGGTCTATTACATCGTTCACCTTTTGGATAGCTCCAGAGCTCCACCAACCTCGTTTGCCCATATTTCACCTAGTCAACCAAGTAACCCGCAAGCCTTCTACATATATTTTTTTCCTCATGCTCAAAATAAAGAAACCGGCCCCTAAAACTCCCAAAGCGTGGGAAGCCAAACCCTCTCCCAAGATTCAGTCACTCATGGATAGAGAGTCGCAAATCTTCGACCTAATATGCCCCTACCACCTGTCGTACCACTATTTCTACATGTATGACTGCTATGTCAAGGGAGAGGACCATTTTAAAGTAGTGGAATCATGGTTATACTACCAAGTCGCACCATCTGTCTATCACTTTCCAAAGTTTATTTCATGGCTTGTCGTGTCTTATGTCGAGGAGATAAATTGTTTTATATCATCTACCAGAGTAAAAATTCTGGAAATATCCCTAAATCTAATTCAAAATGCTCTAGTATACCCAGTTTCTCCTAAGACATCAAAATTTACTGAAACAACCCTCTTTTACAGTTATAGCGCCCTGCCAGCTGGAGAACAGCAGTCTTTCTTACAGATAATTTTGGCCCCATGCCACCAATCCTTCCCTGTTGCTGATACAAAGGCAGTGCAACCCATCATCACTATAATTTCCCAATTGTTTGGGGATTATGATGTCAATATTATCACCAAATCTACCATATTGTTTCTAAGAACAATGATACAGCCAAACCATCTATTTGATATACCTTATTTCCTAGTTGAATCCATCAAATTCCAACTGCACCATTTTTCTGTCACTTCATTTTTCAGATATTGCTCCATAATTTTTTATTTTATCCTCTATACCCATGTAGATGAGTTTGAATACCTGGTTCTCAGTCCTCATGGATTCACACAAACAACGAAAGTTTTTTTTACTACTAGGATGTTGTTGTTAGAAAGAAATCCAATAATGAGGGTTATTCTCAATTCATATCCACTTATATGGCTACTGCATGCAAAGTCATTGACAATGTCTCCGGCCCAAGGGTTCTGCCTCAGTAGAAAGAAATCCTTCAACTTAGTAAGGACACCGAGGTCGGTGATTAGTGCTTGTTCAAGGAATGCACTAAAATTGGGGTTTACAAGTGTGAGATACCTCCCTACTGTTTACCTGTCTTTATGCCAATGAGAATATTTGCCTTAGAATTCATCATATAGAGCTTACATGGATCAAATCCATTTTTTTCCTGCTAAGAAAGGTTATTTGTTCAATTTGAGAAATCCAATAGGTCCCTTTGTTGTAAATGCCAGGCAAGCTTTTCAATTAGTTGAAATATGTTGAAAGAACTTAATTTTGAAGTGGGGGATATTTGGCATTATGACCCCCATGGTATCATATCAAAGAGAAGGAAAGGTATTAATGCATCAACCTATGATCATGAGCCCACGTTAGAAGTTGAATGGAAAGCTAATTTTGATTCATGGTCTATTAATACAGATATGGAGATTGAGACTCTTGCGGAAAAGGATAAGGCACATAAGAGAAATGTGGATGAGACCGGAGATGTGGAAATGGAAGATGTTCACTCTATCAAAAGGGCCAAAACCCAAGAAGCAGTGGATGAAGAGATTGAAACTAGGTTGACCAAGACAAATCTAGATCAACCACGCTTCCATGTGAACTTAGAAGAACCACTTTAGGCTTTTGTCTCACTATCTACAAAGGTATCCCTTCTAAGTTCTGTTGGGAGCTTAACAATGTCAAAATCTAGTTGGACAATAGGGAAGGCGATAGATGAAATCAACAAGGAGGTAAGAGAAGAGATGCAACACTAACTGGCATCACATTTGGTCCCATATCATACTAGACTCCTAGTTGCTATGGACCTAGAGAGGAACCAAATACAGTTTCTGTTGCACCACCCCTCAGCATAGTCCCTCCCATTAGGCTCATAGTTTAGGATTGTGGATGTATCTCTAGACCTAACAAGTGTTTGTTTTCCGGACAAAATCAACTTTGATAGGCAGGTGGGAGAGATGGTGTATAGTGAATTAAGATGAAATGTTATGACAAAGCTCAAAAGATACTAGAGAAGGCTGCAAAAAATCTAAATTAAGAAAAATCTAAATCTAGAGCTCTACATTTACAAAATGAGAACTTGAAAGAGTTGATTGTAAAGCTAGGGGTGAACCTAGAAGACAACGTTGTTGTAGCAACTCATATCCATAGTTCACAGGCTGAGATCCAAGAAATGAGGCATAAGTTGAAGATGGTTTCTAGTGAACATGTCCAGTCTAGAGAACTAGCGGAGGTGGAGGAAGAAATGGAGATCATATCCAAGGAGTTGATAACTGGTCATAATGAAGTGGTGGCCCTCAAGAAAAAGGTAGTAGATCTCCAACAAAAAATTGACTCTCATATTTTTGCAGTGCTTGTGCCAGAGAATCCTCAGAATCCCATAGAGCAACTCATTAAGACCCTCACTGAATTGCAACTCTCAGAAGGAGAACTCAAGAAAGTACATATGGATTTAAACAATGCCAAGAGTTCCCCTGTACAAAAGGAGAAACAATTGGATACTTCCAAGACAAATGTAGAACTAATCAGTAAAAATATACAATTAGCAAACCAAGGGATTACTGAACAGAAAGATAAGCTGAAAGGTAACATGTCCCTCCTCTAGGATAAACAACTAATATGGGATGAGATAATAATAGAGATGAAGAATAACTGGGAGTATTTTTATCCTGATGGCGGAGCAAAAGGTTGTGATCATGGACTATGAGTTCTTTATCCTATCTGCCAAGGAGGATGAAAAGAATGTTGAGACAACTAAAAGATTCATTCAGTATGCCAATGAACAACCACTCAGTGAATTGGGGGACATAGACGTGGTAGACTGGGTAACTGGAATCTTAGAGGTATCCAAGACGATCCAAAAGGAAGAAACCAGAGCCAGGTCCAAGGAATGTCTGGAAAATGTGTAAAGGATGTTGTTGCGTTTGACTCAGAATTTGAGCAGAGGGTTAGAGATGGACTACCCAATTGTTGGGACCTCGTAGGAGGATTTATCCCATGGGAGTAGTACAATCAAATTATTTTGGAGGCTAAGAGATGAGTTTATCCCCTCCACGAGAAGACATCCTCCTAAAAGGGAAAGACAGTAGTGAGCTATCTAAGGGGATATTTCCATTTTCTATGGATAGTGAGGACCTTGATTCACACCAGGCCAAATTATGCAGTGGTCATAGGTCTTAAGATTTCCTATCAAAATTTCTTTCACTCTCCTCTACCGAACCCAACACTATGGCAAAAATGTTATCGATTCATGAACCCTCCACAACTCTAAATCATCAACCCAACTACTCTTCCTCTAGAATCTTGCCAACAGAGATGAATATTTTTCTGATTGTGTCAATCATGACACTTTGTTGTTTTATGTTTTTGTAAATATTCCATTTCAAGAAATGTACTCAAGTTAGTTAGGTATTAGTTAGTACAATCGTATAAGTTGCACGCTTGCACCATTTTGTCATGATGAATCATTAGAATATTAAGAAATAATATTTTGTAAGGGGCTGCTTGTCCTGAGACTATAAAAAAATTATGATACATTTTGAAGGGTTTCGAATTTTTGTTTTAAAGGGGCTCTTAAATTGTTAACAAAGAAAGGGAAAATGTATGCTTTATCTGCAGATTAATAAATGTTTTGGTGATTTTGGCTTACATAAGCTTGTAGTATGTATTCTCTTATGTGTTCATTCCATTTATCTTTGTTTTCTTTTCAGATGACATGTTATAGTAGCTGTTGGGTGTAATTTTATGAAATCATGGATTCGTATATGTCTAATGTTGATATAAGATGCATGTGACTAATAAAATCTAATGTCCTTAATATGCGCTCCATGTAATCTGATATATATCATTCAGTGTTATATTTATTTGTTTCTTATTGAAGTCAGATGCATGGGATTCTACGCTAAGCCCTCTGTATTTGATTTATTTTCTTCATATTATTATTTCACGCTTGCTACAATGACCAATGAACTATGTTATTATGTAAGTTATCCACCATAGCTTGATATTAAGTCTTTTATAAGTTTTATTTGATATCAAATGCATCTACCCTCTTGAAAGAGATTTTGAACCAATTCTATTTTAAAATGTGTTCAATGTTGAATATAAATGAACAATTTCAACAAATATTACATACACTTTTAATATGTCTTAGGCACTAACCTGTCCTCAACCTGAGGGTTGTCTCTAGGAGCTATAACAATAGTTATAACAAATCCCTCCATGTCTCTATTGGACATAGTCATCTTTACGTGTGCTTCGAGTTCCAACCATTGGCCCTAATTTTTGTATCTATGCCCATTGCATCGTAACCAACAGAGTCATCCCATGCTTACGTTGAGGAAAATAGGGTAGCCACATTTTTTGACCAGATCCAAAAAATCTAACAATAGGTCCATGATGTCTTAAAGAAAACCAATGCTAAGTATAGGCAGTGACATGATGAACACAGGCTTTCACAGAAGTTTTAGGTTGTTGATAAGGTGTCATTACATTTACACAAAGAGCACCTCATAGGCCCACATAGGAAGCTCAAACCACTTTTATATGGGCCTTACATAATCATAAATGTCCTGGGTGAAATTATTTTGAATTTAATATCCCCATTTCCTTGGCTTGCACCTAGTATTTTTTTTATCAGTGGTCGTCACTGATGTCAACCCAAGCAGCACCAGGGGCTACCCCGATCTTGCATGAGAATTTTGGCTTGACAATATACTCTATTTTGAGTCAAGGATCTTCTAGAGGGATTCTACTTGTCGATATGTTTCCATTTATATATGGCACGCCAAGTAATTCTTCACGGTTTGAGAGATATTCATGTTTGAATTTAGTAACCTCGGTTAGTAGGCTAAAACCCTATGGGGTTGTGGCATGGCACTCATACTTGGTTGTGGTCATTAAATAGTCAATAATTAATAATAATAATAATAATAATTCTCCTAAAATCCCTCCAACGTTGACTTGTTGAGGACCCTCTCAACTCAATACATTCATATAAATAATGACCCTCATATCGTCCTCTAGTAGGGATTTTGTGGCTTCAAATTGGTCATCGTGCCATTTTCTCTATATCTATTTTTCTACAAAGCTTCAAATGTTGAACTTAAAACCCATTTTATCTGAAATCTTGATGAACCTCGTGACTGAATTTCAGATCTTGATTCACTATATTTTTATGATCTATGGACATTATGGTTTTTGCAGGCTCTCAAATTCCATGTCAAACATGTGACGTTGGGAAAATCGTCCTAACTTTGTCTCTTAGAATTGGATTCAAATTTCATAAATAATCACAAAACGAGGAAGGACTATTGTTCTTTTAGTAGTGTTTTCAGAACCTAAGGTCTTAACACTCACACGTGGCACTTCATACAAGTTTGCTCTATGGAACTCTTCTATAATTAGGTCATCATGGGAGATTGGGCATAACTCTTTCTTGAAGAATCCAATATTGATCCGACCTATGGGGTTGGAAAGAGGATTTACAGGGCTACCACATGACGAAATTTCAGACCTTGAAGATCCGAAATCACATAGATACAATAGTTTCAATATCGAGCTCATAAAAGGCAAGAAAAAACATGCATTCAAGGATCACTATAGTAAGGACCACACATCAAAAGTCAAGGGTAAGTCGCCTATAGCAAGGTATGTATGATTAGTGTTTACATTTGAAATATGAGTATCATCTCTGACATGAAAGGACAACGTAAGTATATATAGGGTCTCGGTTATATATCTATATCTCTATATGTCTCAGTTAATTTTGATACCACATTTCAGATGTCCTATTATTGATACTACACATTTGATGCTACATATTCTTGATGCTACACCAAGTCTGCTAAATCTATATGATGTTTTAATTTCATGTTACTTGTCTTGTCATAGTTGATATAATGGTCTTTGTTGTTGTACTTAGAACTTGGTCCATCACAAGTCTAGGGTCTGTCATCCATTTTTATTGTATTTATGTCAGTTTTGGATATAGTCTTGAATAGAGTCCAGACCTATATCAAGAGTGGGAGTCTTTTTCTACTACTGCAACAAATCAACAAAAAAAAGTGACAAGCACACTTCAAGTACTCATTTCAATTTTAATTTGTATTTATTCATTATTATGCACTTACATGTGTTTTACAGGTAGAGGTAATTTGAAGGGTATTTCGTTTTGTTTCGGGATTGGTTTTGCCAGGGAAATTTTGCATGCAAGTAGAAGAAGATTCAAGTACAACTTCAAGCAAGAATTCAAGAGAAGAAGTATCAAATTAAAGGAAGCATTGCATTGGGACATCCTTTGAAGACATGACAACCATCCATATATTGTGAAGAAGTATCAAGGCCAAGAGTCATTTGTAAAAGAGTCATCATTGTAAAGTTGTAAAAGAGTCATAATTGTAAATATCGTAAAAGAATCATTTTTAAAAGAGTCATTTTACCTAGAGTCGAAGAGGCAGTGTTGGGAGATATAGGAGCCACTATTGGGACGATGTCATGGTTGAGTTGCAGGTCATAGTGTGATTGGGTGTTTGGTCAAAATCATTGTAAATCATATGGTATCATGGATCGTTGTCCTTGGTATGGGAATCCACACTCTTCTCATTTTCAGTCATTATAGGGTGGCAGGGAGGTGCTAAGTAGGCGCATGAAGTCGCCTACAAGTTGGAGCCTGTGAACACTTTAGGTTGATAGGTTGGTCTGGGATGTTGGGGCATCCATTCAGTTGACTACTGAAGAAACCAGGGCGTTGGGGCATCCTTCCAGTGCGAGCTAGAGAAGAATGTTTTTCTAGAATTCTAGAAAGTTGTTTCTTTCATTTCAGTTAGGGTTGAAGATTAAAGAATTTATTATAAAAGTGTTCAATGTTTTTTGACCCAGAGGGGGTTTTCCACCTAAAATTATTGTGTCTACTGTGTTCTTTTATTTACATTTATTATTTCATAAACATTAATAACAATTGAATATTAACCAATGCTATGAATATATTTAAAAGTGTTAATTACTAAGGAATATTGATTCACCCCCGCTCCCAGTATTTCCAACAAATGGTATCGGAGCTTGGTTCCTTCAATAACAATCTAACAACTGGAAGGAGATCATGGAGTATACTAAGAGTAGAGTTCCTTTTGCAATGGAAATAACTATGCACTTTGGAGTGGAAGAATGTAGGTTCATTTATTGACGCAAGTATACGAATTATGGGAAATCGTTGACAAAAGCTTCACACCGACCCAGGATGAACAAGGTAAGAAAAATATGGTATATTATGCAAAGGCTAAGGATATTATTATCAATGGGCTTATAGAATCTATTTATCTTAAAGTATTGAGTTGGAAAACTGCTAAAGAGGTATGGGGAAAGCTTGAAAATATATATGCAGGTGAGTCAAAGGTGAAAGAAGTAAAACTTCAAATTTTCAGTGCAAAATTTGAGCAAATCAAAATGAGGGAAGATGAAGATATTGTTGCATACTTTTAGCATGTTGTTGAAACAAAAAATACATTGTAAGGTTTGGGAGAGACTGTTGAAACAAAAATTGTTGTCTGAAAGATCCTCAGAACCTTGTCAGCAAGATTTAACCCTAAGGTATTTGTCTTGGAAGATAGATCGAATCTAACCAATCTCAGCATAGATGAATTACATGGAATTCTTACAGTATATGAAATGAGGATTGAAGAAGAGGATGGCACATCTCACTTAGAAACAACATTTTCCACATCCAAGAAGAATAGTAAGGAAAAATAGACTCCAAAAGCAAAAACTTGCAATTGTAAGGATGAGGAAAAAGAAGAAGATGAAGAAGAATTCTTAGATAAATATTTTGTCTACTTCACATGGAAAATGAGAACAGGCACAGGAAAAATCAAAGGTAAACTTCCATTAATATTAATTTATAGTGGTGAGGTGGGGCATTTTGCAGCCAAATGTCCTCACAAAAATGAGGTTGTTACGAAAGGAAAGAAAATTCCTAGGAAGTTCAACAATCAAGGCAAGAAGAAATTGTTTAAGAAAAGCTTCTTCTCCAAAGGAGATAGCTCCTCACCCGAAGAAGACAGTGATAACAAAGAATAATTCAATGCAAGAGTATTGCTTATGGTCAAACACAACAAGCAAGAGGCACCTGACGAAGAAGGAGACAAATAAAAAGAAAGGATTGAGGTTGAATTTCAAAACGAAGTAATCAGGGTTATCAAAGAGCTCAAGGCCGAGAAGAAGCACATCAACACTCTTGAAGATGAATTAAAGATAGAAATGGAATAGGTCCTAAATCTTAAAATCAAGGTTGAAGAATACAAAGGAATTGAAGAATAACCTAGGAAAGAATTAAAGGAAAGCAACAAGGAAAGATAAGCATTGGAAGCTGAAATTGTTTCTTTACGAAAGGAAGTAAAGAATAGAAAAACTCTTCGAAACTATGCCAACAACTCAAAGACTTTGGATGAACTCATCATCAACCAATGATCATGCAACGACAAGATTGGTCTTGGTTACAAAGAAAAAATTGGAAAGGAGTCAAGTCCTTCTATGAAAACTAAAGAAAATGGATATGCAAAATCTACCAAGCAAGTAGATCTCCCAACTAGGTCAAGAGATCAAGATTCATAGGAAGAACCTTGGAAAACAATTCCTTGAAGAAGATTTCCTCCCAGGTATCAACATATATTTTATCGTCATTATTATTCATCTGGAGCTTTTGGACATAGAGCTACAGAATGTCACATGTATGTTTGGAATGAATATAATTCCAATAGATCTCTCAGAAATGGATATTCCATAACTCAGTAGAATATCAACAGATATGATCATTTGAGAGATGATGTTGAATGTTACAAATGTAACAGTTTTGGACACCTGGCCAAATATTACAAACTTGGAATCTCTTCAAAGGAATTATCAAAAAATCAAAATGAAAAAGTATGGAAAAGGAATACTGAAAGGTGCATTCTCGCTCTCAAGGGTCAAAACAACATAAACATATTATATGTTGATAGTGGTTGCTCAATGCATATGACTGGAGATGGAAATAATTTCATATCCTTGAAAGAAAATAAGGATGGAATAGTGCATTTTGGAAATGATGGGTCTTCATAAACAAATTGAATGAGGACAAACAAGTTACCAGGAATAAGTCAAGATTAGTCTGCAAAGGATATGCACAATTTGAAGGAATCGATTTTGAAGAAAAAAATTCTCCCATTTCCAAAATGGAAGCTATCATGATGTTTCTCACATATGCATGCTCAAGAAAAATCAAGGTCTACAAAATGGATGTTAAGTCGGCCTTTCTAAACGGTGAATTGGAATAAGAAATTTACATTGAACAACCCAGAGGTTTTCTTCTCACTGACAAAGAAAAATACATTTGCAAATTAAAGAAGGCACTATATGGTCTCAAGAAAGCTCCTTGGGCTTGCTATGCTCATCTTGATAGGTAACTACATCAACAAGGATTCAAGAAAGGAAGCGTTGACAAAAATCTCTTTGTGAAAGTGGATCAAGATAATCTAACGATTATCGAGGTATATGTGGATGATATAATATTTGGAAGCAATGATGACAGATTAAGTAAATACTTTGCCACAAAAATACAAAGTGAGTTTGAAATTTCTATGCTTGGTGAACTGGCATACTTTTTAGTTCTTTAGATTTCTCAACAATATAAAGGAATATTCATATATCAAACCAATTATATCAAAGAAATGCTCAAGAAATTCTAGATGGAAGATTGCAAGCCAGTCCTTATCCACATGGTAACATGTTGCAAGTTAAGCTTAGAAAATTCATCAAAGGATGTGGACCAAAAGTTGTATAGATCCATGATTGGTACTCTCTTATATGTGACAGCCTCTCGGCCTGATGTGATGTAGGCAGTTGGGAAAGTAGCAAGATTCCAAGCAACACCAAAAGAATCTCATATTATTGTCGTCAAAAGAATTCTTCAGTATCTTAAGGGCACAACAGAATATGGTCTATGGTATCCCAAAGGAAATGATCTGTTCACCCAAGCTTATACAAATGCAGATTAGGCAGGAAGTGTTGATGATCATAAGAGTACCAGTGGAGTAGCATTCTATCTAGGTGGTTGTCTTATTTCATGATTAAGTAAAAAGATGTCGTAAATCTCGTTATCCACAGTAGAAGTAGAATATGTCGCAACAACAGATTGTTGTACTCAAGATCTTTGGATGAAGAAAACTTTGCAAGATATTCAAGTCAAGTTTGATGAGCCTATTCCCATCTTTTGCAATAACACCAGTGCTATTGGTATCTCCAAGAATCCTGAGATGCATTCCAAAATGAAGCACATTCCGATTAAATATCATTTTGTTAGATAGTAGGTCGTTGAAAAGTGTATCAAGATTGAATATGTTGGCACAATTGCTGACATCTTTACCAAACCATTACCTCATGAAGAATTTGAGTATCTTCGCCAAAATCTTGGGATTTTCCCAAGTTTTTATTAGACTCTTTCTCTTATCTACTCGAGTAGAAAGGGGGAGTGGAGGTGTGTACAGGTCCGCAGCATGGATGTTTGTCAAGGGTATTTACCCTTTTCCATTGATGACAAAGGGGGAGAGAATGCAGTAGGAAGAGGTGTCATGATCGCATGGGGAGTACTTGTGTTTCCATCAATGCCAAAGGGGGAGATTGTTGATCAATGGTTGTCATTGATTTCAACCCAAGCAGCACTATGGGCAACCCCAATATCACATGGGAATTTTGACTTGACAATTACTCTATTATGAGTCAAGGATATCTATGTGGATTCTACTCATCGAGATGGTTCCATTGATATATGGCACGCCAAGTAATTCTTCATAAGTTGAGAGATATTCATGCTTGAAGTTAGTAACCCCATTTAGTGGGCAGAAACCCTATGGGGTTGTGGCATGGCACTCATAATTGGTTGTGGTCATTAAATAGTCAATAATTAATAATAATAATAAAAATATCCTAAAATACCTTTGTTGAGGACCCTCTCAACTCAATACATTCATATAAATAATGACCCTCATATCCTCCTCTAGTAGGGATTTTGTGGCTTCAAACATGTCATCGTGGAATTTTCAGATCTTGGTTCACTATATTTTCGGAGATATCATCTTAGGAAGTTATGGTTTTTGCAGGCTACCGAATTCCATGTGAAACAGGTGACGTTGGGAAAATCATCATAACTTTCTCTCTGAGCATTGGATTCACATTTCATAAATATTCACAGAAATAGGATGGACTTTAGTTTTTTGAGTAGCATTTTTAGGGTCGAAGGTCGCAACATTGACATGTGGCACTTCGTACAAGTTCGCTCTACTGAACCAATCTATAATCAGGTCATCGTGGGAGATTGGGCATAACTCTTTCTTGAAGAATCCAATCTTGATCATACCTGTGGTGTTGGAAATAGGACTTAGAGGGCTACCACAGGACAACATTTCAAACCCTAGAGATCCAAAATTATATAGATACAACAGATTCAATATCGAGCTCCTAGAAGGAAAGAAAAAGCATTAATTCAAGGATCACTGCAGTAAGGACCACACATCAACAGTCAAGGGTAAGTATCATACAACAAGGTATGTATGATTAGTGTTTAAATTTGAAATATGAGTATCATCTCTAACATATGTTTTTGAAGCACAACGTAAGTACATACGGGGTCTTAGTTATATATCTATGTCTCTATATGTCTCAGTTAATTTCGATATCACATTTTAGATGTCCTATTATTGATACTACACATTTGATGATACATATCCTTGATGCTACACCAAGTGTGCTAAATCTATATGATGTTGGAAGTTCATGTTACTTGTCTTGTAATAGTTGATAGAATGGTCTCTGTTGTTGTACTTAGAACTTGGTCCATCACAAGTCTAGGGTCTTTCATCTATTTTTATTGTACATATCTTTAGATTAGTTTTGGATATAGTCTTGCATAGAGTGCAGACCTATATCAAGAGTGGGAGTCTTTGTCTACTCTTGCAAAAAGTCAACAACAAAAGTGACAAGCACACTTCAGGTACGCATTGTAATTTTAATTTGTATTTATTCATTATTATGCACTTACATGTGTTTTGCGGGCAGAACTAAGTTGAAGGGTATTTTGTTTTGTTTTGGGATTAGTTTCGTTGCGAAAACTTTGCATGCAGTTAGAAGAAGTTCCATTTACAACTTCAAGCAATAATTCAAGAGCGGAAGTATCAAATCAAAGGAAGCATTACAGCGGGACACCCTTTGAAGACAAGATAGCCATCTGTATATTGAGAAGAAGTATCAACGCCAAGAGTCATTTGTAAAAGAGTAATCATTGTAAAGTTGTAAAAAATTCATTTGTAAAAGAGCCATCATTGTAAAGATTGTAAAAGAGTCATTTTTCCTAGAGTTGAAGAGGCAGTCTTGGGAGGTGTAGAAGTCATTGTTGGGACGATGTCATGGTTGAGTTGTAGGTCATAGTGTGATTGGGTGTTCAGTCAAAATCATTGTAAATCATATGGTATCATGGATCGTTTTCCTTGGTACAGGAATCCACACTCTTGTCTCATTTTTAGTCATTATAGGGTAGCAGGGAGGTGCTAGGCAGGTGCATGAAGTCACCTACAGGTTGGAGCTTGTGAACATTTCAGGGTGGTAGATTGGTCTAGGATGTTGGGACGTCCATTCAGTTGACTACTGAAGAAACCAGGGCATTGGGGTGTCTTTCCAGTGGGATTTGGAGAAGAATGATTTTTAGAATTCTAGAAAGTTGTTTCTTTCATTTCAGTTGGGGCTGAAGATTAAAGAATTTATTAGAAAAGTGTCCAGTGGTTTTTGACTTGGAGAAGGTTTTCCACCTAAAATTATTGTGTCTATTGTGTTCTTTATTTACTGTTATTACTGCATAAACATTAATAATGATTGAATATTAACTAATGCTCTAAAAATATTTAAAACTGTTAATTTCTAAGGAATACTTATTCACCTCCCCTCTCAGTATTTCCAATATATTTAATGTGGAGATGCTTCGACCATATACCACCTCTATTGGATACCTCGGAGGTAGTTGAGTAATTATAACCCATAAAATTCTATATTGATTGCATTGAATAGGCTATATTGGATCAAATCACAGACACTAAGACAAATTATACCCACCAACAAAACATACAATTCTACCAGATTGTCAAATCAAGGCAGATTCTTCACCAAGGCAAGTGGTTCACTTGGAGCCAAATATAGAAAAAAAATTCCCATTTGATGAAGGAATTTCATGAAATATAGATCATTCATTTCTAAGAAAAGAGGGCTGATCCAGGTACATATCTATGGCCTGTGGTGTAGGTAAATTCTTAGTGCAGACACAAACAATTCCTCTAGCCCGAGAGAGCCGGTCTAGCCACAAGAAAACAATCTATGGAAAACTTCCTTAAGATAGAATAAAATAAGAGGGCCTACCTCTTAGAATGTTATTCCACTTGGTGATGATCCTACTTCCGTACTCCAACTACTTTATGTTTCCTTCCTTTGAATACCTGAAACAAGCAAACAAACAACAACAACAAACGTGATATCATACAATTTATATTCAGCCTAATTAACAAGTCAAGAAACATTAAGCCATCAAATGTAAGATAACACTTCAATGTAGGAAATCAATCAATAGTTGTATTCATATAAATTTAGAAAGAGATTACAGCCAATGCCTTTACGTTGCTGGTCTCCTCTAACGTATTCAGGTTCCCACACTTTTGCTAGCATCTCATGGATAGACCTAATAATGGAATTTTTAAGGCTTCTTCCCTTTAGTCTCAAACCAAACCAAACAAAATATTCTCCCTCAAACATAAACTAGAGAGCTACAAGCTACAGATGTCTTGTTGATTGTTCAAGCTCCAAAAAATACTAAGATTGAAAACTACATCCAAAAAAGCTAGTTTAGCTTGGGAAAGAAGGGGATTATATAGCATTGATGGAGGGGATATGGTTCCTCTTACCATGGGAGAGGCCTTACCTCTTGGGTTTGTTCCATCCTAATAAGGGAAAGGAACCCAAACTGACTTCCTCGGCTCCATCTGGCCTAATCATTTACTGGACTTCTATTACGAAGCTTCTAGACCTAGAAGCTTCGACTCCATATTTAAAAAACTTGCCAAAAGAGGTTCAACGCGACTGAGACAAGGCTCAGTAGCGCTGATCGACACTAGTCCTAGTGTTAAACTCTACAGATCAGTGTAGGGGATGAACTGGTCATTAGCGTATGTCTTGTAAACTAGGGTAAAAGGAAGATTCTTGGGAAATGATGCAAAAGGGAAATGTTCTGCTCATGAAGAGGGACATAATTGGAGTTTCTTCATGATGGGAAAACAAATGAGGGTCACTGTAGAGGTCCTCCGGAATCGTGGAATGGGGAGTACAGGGATAGTGACAAAATTTTGTGTAATAGGCCACCCACCTCTTCCACTTTCCCAATGGTTCTATATCTGCTTAGCATTTTTATATGATTTTCAGCTACCAAAATTATAGGGATTTTTGTGGTCCTAAATGATGCTTTTAGGAAATTTGAAGAGCCAAGAGTTGTCATGACATGTCCTTGGATATTTATTTCAAATGAGATATCATGCACCTTAAATAGATATTGTATGCAAATGTTGTGCCCCTAGGAAGTTGATGTACCAATTAACCACCTCAGGGCATGCAAACCTTTTGGTGTTTCATATTCTAAGGTTACGATTTTGGATTGATAGCATTCTTTTTTTATGATAAATGTTGTTCTTTCGGACTCTTGTAACAACTTTTGCGAATGCGTGTAGATACCATCTTTCATTCTTTAGAGATAGTTACCACCATTATATCCAGTTTGTGTTCTACAAGATTTTTTGATTTCATTTATTAATAGAGTTTGGGTTTTCACTATACTAGTACGCTCTCTTCTATATTTCTATACTTGTTATCCATTTAGTTTCCTACATTTCTTTCAATTCCTCGTACAACTCAAATAAGTGGTATCGGAGCAATCTCAATTGTTTCATAATATATGTCCCCATCGAGGTCAGGGTATAGAGTGTTGTGTCTCAAGATAGTTTCCATTGTGAATGATTTATCTTGAAAACCCAAATTGCCTCCCATGGGAGAAGAAAGAGAGATTATGGAGCATGAGATCCTATCAATTTTTTGCCTAAGGAAGCACTCATTCAATAGAGGAATGAGATAATGTACAATTTTTAATAGATCCTTTAATAACTACCTAGTACCAACATTAGTAGAGGCACCTTCAACAAGCAGAGATTTTGAAGGTGTGACACCATTCAAGGTACAAGCTAACTTTGATATCCCCTTATTTGAAGGAAAAATAGATGTAGATGCTTTCATGAAACATTTCAATCCGTTAAATGGTTATTACTCTAACCAAAAAAATTCCAATAATGAGAAGATCGCCTTCATGCTATTGAAATTAATATCCCATGTCAAGGATTGGTGGGAATATTACAGGGAGAGACACGTGAAGATGAGTTTTTGATGTTCAATTCAAGACTCACTTGGGTTAGTTTGTTGATGGCCTTAAGGAGTAATTATACCCTATAAGGAACTATGATGACTAGTACATGAGAGGGACAACTCTACGATATGAGAGATACCAGATGGTTCTAGAGTACACCAATAATTTTCATACCTTATGCTCAAAATTGAATATAATAAACTCTAAGAAGCACTTGGCCCTTGAATTACTATAGTGAGATACATGGTTACATCCAAACAGAGATGGATTTCTTGGACACCTCTTCACTTGGACCCACATATCGATATGTTATCAAAATTGAACAAAAATTGAAGCAATGGAATAAGTAAGAGTTCAAGTCTAAAAATATGTTGCGAAAGAAGATTTGAAATGGTGTCCATATCTCAAATAACAAGGGATAAAGCAAGGATAACAAACCTCAATACAACCAACCCAAGTCACAGGTAAAGAAGGGTAATGGGAAGTTAAAAAAGGACACTGGAAATTGGTGGATCTTAAATAAAAGGAAATAGACTCTGGATCTAATTTTGATTTCAAGGAGGATTAAGTAAATTGTATCATCAATGAAAAAGTGAGTGCTACCATTGTGACTACAAATATCCAACCAGAAGAGCCAAAGAAGCTTTAAGAGGTGGAGGGCCTCTTCCATTCATCAAAATGGGTGAAGGGGACCCCATTCCATTTCATCATTGACAACATGATCCAAAAGAACCTGATATTAGTTTATTTATTTAAGAGATTAATGCTTCCAACAGTGCCACACCCCTAACTATACGACCTTTGGTTGGTTGAGCGATGGACAATACATCCATGTTAACCAACAATATTGTTTTTCCTATGTCGTCAATCCCTTCAAGGACAAGGTATTGTATGACATTTCCCCATTTAAAGTTTGCAATTTTATTTTAGGACAACCTTATATGTGGAAACTTTATGAGTCTCATCCACATAGTACAATTGCTACACTCAGAGATCATTTCTAGAAGATACTAGTGATGGTCCAAACTACTACAATTTCATTTATCTCAGAAATAAATAATAATAATAATAATAATAATTCCACAGGGTAATATCCCAAATTGAAAAGTTTGTTCTCTTCATGGCTCGGTCAAAAGATGAAAGGAAGTTCACTACAACCACCACAACCTTTAAAACAGAACCAAGTGGAAAAAATTGTAGAGACATACAAAGATATTTTCACTACACCTATGGGGGTGCCTTTGGACTGCCAGGTCAAGTGCTCAATTGACTTGATACATAATGTTCCTTTACCTAATGGCCCAATATATAGATGATCTCTTGGAGAATGAGGAAATAAAACATCAGATTCATGATCTCATCCAAAAGGACCACATTTGCGTAAGCTCCTCACCCTGTGGGGATATAATCACGTTGGTGTAGAAGAAGGATGGGACATGGAGAATTTGTATTGATTATAAAGCCCTAAAAAAAATATTTGTCAAGAACAGATACTCGATCCTCAAGATTGACAATCTTCTTGACTATATTAAGGTTGCCAAGTTCTTAAGTAAGATTTATTTTAAGTTAGACTACCACTAAGTTCCATTTGAACAAAATGATGTATGGAAGACATCAATCAAATCCAAAGGACTTTTTGAGTGCTTGGTCAAGCCCATTGGCTCAACTAATAATCTAGTGGAATTCACTAGGATAATGGATGATATCTTGTAGTCATACAAAAACTCTTTTGTGGTTATATATTTGGATGACATCCTTATCTTCAGCTAAACATTTACATAATATTCAAAAAGCCTTGAGCACCCTACAACAACACAGTTTCTATCCCAATATGGATAAATGTTTAATTAGAATGCAAAGAATTCAATATTTGGGATGATTTGTGGGTGAACATGGGGTGCATGTGGACCCAACCAAGTTCTAATTCATTCAATATTGGCCAACCCCGATGAATATAACAAAGATCCATAGCTTCTTGGGCCTTACTAAATTATGAGGTTCATGTTGGGGTTATCAAATATCACTTAGCCATTAAGTCAAGTAACCAAAAGTGGAGTGAAAGCAAAGTTTTCCTAGTCTAATTCATAGCAGAAAGAATTATAGGATCTCAAACGCAATGTTTTCTTTGCACTAGTCCTCACCCTAACAGACCTGAAAAATCCATTTGTGATTCAGACAATTGCCTATGACTATGATATCAATGTGATCCTCAATCAGGAAAGACATCCAATGGCCTATCACAGTGAAAAAATTTCTAATATTCTTTAAATATACCCATTGTATGAAAAGGATATTTACTCCATAGTGCAAGCCTACTGATAATGGAAGCATTATATTCTGGAGAAGGAGACAATTGTCCACATTGATCATAGGCCTTTATAATTGATTTAGAAATAAGGAAAGTTACAAAATGATTTACTTAAAAAATGGTCGACATACCTACAACAATTCCACTTGAACATAAAATTCAAGAAGGGCAACACCAATCATGTTACAGATTAACTTAATCAACCCCGAGTTGTGGCACTAACCATTGTTCTTAACTCTTGTGTAAATGAGACCTCTAAGTGGCCTCAATTATACAACAATGACTCTGACTTCACTACCACGTCATACAAATTTTGAGCACTAGAAAAAAAATTCAAGACTTCCACCTTTAGAATACACTCCTATGCTATTTGGGCCACTTTTGTGCTCCTTCAAGCGAGTATCAGCACATTATAGTCAATTTGCGGGGAACTTTGGTGTCAAGGAGATATTAGTGATAATTCAAAAGTATTTCTACTAGCCAAAGCTTTGACAACATGTCCAATGGTATATCAGGTTGTACACACCTATGTCATTGCTAAACCAACCATCAATAAGTAGGGGTTGTACACTCTTCTACATACCCTAAAAATTCCCTGGGAGTTAGTCTCCATGGATTACATCTTAGGCTTTCCATTCACCAAGCATGGTAAAAATTGTGTTTTGTGGTTGTCGATCAGTTCTCTACAATTCCCAATTTGAAACTACACAAACATAGTATCACAACTAAATCCATTGCTAAAATCTTCCTTACTTGTGTTTAGGTTAACTTTTGGCTAGCTTATACCATTATCTCAAATAGGGACAAGAGTTTCCTCTAAACCTTTTGGGCCAGCCTATGGTCTCTCATGGATACCAAGCTAACCGAATTGACTTCCTTTCATCTCCAATTAATTAGACAAATAGAATTGGTAAATGAGATGATTTTGCATATCTTTTGCATGTACAAATCCAAGCATCTGTGTACATTAAATGAATCCTTCCATTTGTTTAGCATAGCTATAACATATCTCTCCATGACTCTATTTTCCATAGTCCTTTCTCGATATGATTGGGGTTCCAACTAATGGACCTAATTGATGTATTTATCCCATTACATCTTCATTGGAAGAGCCCTCCCATGCTCAATTCAAGGCATATAGGGTTGAAAAAAAAATTAATCCAACACCTCCAATAAAAAATTCATGATATCCATACATGTTTCAATTTGTAGAAGAGTGATGAGGTCGAGCAAAGGTCAAACTGGTGATTGGGGTTAGGGCATCGAGCCCGACGAGTGACCCCGTAACTAAGAGCAGGAAACGACCTGGAAGGTGTCCCCGTTTCAGCACACAGCATATTCGTGGCATCTTCATAGTTTTCTGTAGCTGTTTGCAGTTTTATGCTGGTTAGTTTTTGGTCTACCCTAGATGGTTTCGTTCCCCCACTGACATACCTGCAGGCAACTGTCAACTCGGTTCTTTGACAGTTATGGAGGACAAAATTGATTTTTCTGCGGTTCCTATGGAAAATCTGCCAATATGGTCTCAGACCGAGACCACTGTGGATGATTATTTAGCTTTTGACCATGAAATAACTGTAGAGGTCGATGCCCTTCCAACTCTCACTAGGTAACACATAACCACCATCTCGATTCTGTTAGAGGCTTTGGCCATCAGGGAATACACTAGCCCTCCGCTCCTCACAGGTTCCTTATCAGAGGTCGAGTGCTGGCAAGGTCTGGAATCACAAACCCTAGGACCAGATTTGGGTTTGAATATTGCAGGGGTAGGGATGGAAAAACCCTTGGAGGGGTATCCTTCAATACAAGATAGTTGGGTATCGGTTCTTTCTGCTCCTCTGGTCTCAGGGAACCCTCCCCCGAGCAACTTCATGGGCATAGGTATTATAACAGGGCATTTCGAAAATCTAAGGGCAAAAGGACCTTTGGCAGAGAAGGACCCAGCCACACTTGCAGCTGTGCAGGCGGATAAGTTGATGGTTGGCATGAGCAACAAACAAAAAGGGACTTCCAAAAGGAAAAAATGCCTCCCCCTGTGCAGCAACGAAATCTTCCTCAAGCTTGCCGAGGACACACCTTTTTGTGAAGCTATGGATTCGGCTGAAAAGGTTCTGGTGGGTCATGTCAGGGGCAGATATTATAGTGTGGAGAGGCTCCAAAAATGGACAATGGAGGTCTGGGGACATCATTTGTCGGAACCTCCTCGAGTACAAACCTTTTTTAGGGGTGGTTTGCCTTACGTTTCAAATGCCTCGCTCACACCAATTCGGTCCTTTCCACAATATGGCACATTGATCAAGCACCAATCCTCCTCTGAAGCTGGACGCTGATGTTCAATCCAGAACTTGAGAGGGTGGGGGCTGGACTCATTTGGGTACGACTTCCGGGTCTTCCCTGTCACTTCTAGACATAGCATATCTTCAGATAGATTAGGGATGCCATGGGCACGTACCTTACCTATGATGATTCTTTTATCACTACAGACAAAATGGCTTATGCTAGGATACTAGTGCACATGGACCTCATGAATGGGCTTCCGGAATATATTAACATACAGTGGAGGAAAGCTACGTGGAGGCAAATGCTGGATTATGAAGGAGTACCTTTCAAATGTAGGTGCTGCCACAAGGTGGGGCACCTATTCAAAGACTGCCCTCTGAACAAATGGAATATCAGGAAGTCGGCGAGACATTCTTCACAGGATTCACCAGAACAAGAGGCTCAATCACATGAAGACCCTACCAGAGAGGAACAACCTCGTGCCTCTGATGATTTTCATAGGATTGCTACTCCTCGCTCTGGAGGAACAACCACATTTTCAAGCCCTGGTTTGTGGTCTTCGAAACCAACTCAGAGCACTCTGAGGAAGCATGGTCGACCACCCCATCGCCCCCCACCTCCTATACCTGGTTCGGTTGTGGTAGCCTCAGGTGACTCCAATACATCCGGTATGAATTCCATCCACTTACCCCCCACTCAATGCTTTTCTGATATTCATAATTCAATATCTGAGCACTTATTGTGTCTGGGATCTGTTTTCTCAATTGAGACCCCTGTACAAACTGTTTGTGACATTATCCCCCACCCTCATCTCCTTCCCCTCCACTCCCCCTGCTCTTTTTTTCACCCCTCCTCCGCAGCCCTTGGCATCCTTGACAGCAACCTTGGCACCAAGATATAATACTCGGTCTCGATCGAGGAATTCAGTCGTGGACCATGTGGGACTTGATATCCCCCCCCCCCCCCCCTCTTCCAAGGATACTCGAGGCCATCCCTCTGAACTCACAAATGCCCAAGCACAAGATGACGTTGACGTCTCTTTGGGAAAGCAATCTACCATCCTTGGGGTTCTTAGAGCAAGAACAACCCCATCTGAACCTCCTCCATGAAGGTTCTATCCTATAATTGCAGAGGGCTAGCTAGGCCCGACAAAAAACTAGCTCTTCATCGGTTACTCTCTACCGACACACTAGATATTATATTCCTCAAGGAGACCTTGGGTCTTGCACATGATATTGCTCGTACACTTGAGCACTCTCTTCTAGGGTGGAGATTTTCAGGATTGGATGCCCATGGCCATTCTGGTGGACTGGCATTGGGCATAAACTCTCGTACAATCAAGGAAATTAACTGTTGGGGCGGACAGGGTTTCATTGGTGCAAATGTTCACTCAGCTGAGCTGGGGATGCCCTTCAAGATTATAAATATATATGGGCCTTGCCAAAACCGCCCTGATTTCTGGGACCGTCGTCTGGGTCTGGAACTATTTTTGGTTGATAATATGATTGTCGAAGGGGACCTCAATTTTTCATTAGGACATGCGGAATCATGGGGACATCATGCTCAAAGGGACTCCCTCTCGGACTAATTCTCGTCCATGTTGGAACAACACCATCTGATTGACATTCCTAACGCAAAAATACAAGCCACTTGGATTAACAATAGGGTTGGAGATAATGGACTTGCTAGGAGGCTGGACAGATTTATTGTCAAGGAACAGGTCATGGATTTGGGATTCAATATCAGACAATGGGTTAGCACGGGTGGACTCTCTAATCACCTTCCTATTTATATAGAAATGGAAAGTGGTAGAGACAGGTCAAAGGGACCTTTCAAATTCAGTTCAACCTGGCTTAAGGATGCATCATACATCAGCATAGTCACTAACTTTTGGAAAATGAACCCACTAGGGGTTAAGAGGTTCAGCTACGACTGGGTTTATCCACAACCTAGCAGAGCTGAAAAAAAATGTCCAAAATCTGGGCTCATCAAAAAAGAATTCAAGATGGTCAAGAGTTGAGACAGATTGAGATTGAACTGGAGGTTTTTGAAAATGAGCTGGGAGGTCTATATATATCAAAGGAGCACAAGCACAACATCACATCCCTCTACTCAGCCCATGGTAATATCCTCAAAGATAGGGAAGACAAATGGATATTGAGGATCAGAGCTATCTGGATTCAAGTGGGGGGTGCTAATACAAAATTTTATCAAAAGTTCTCTAATGGGAGGAAAGCTATAAATACCATTTGGCAAATGCAGGATGAACAGGGAAGATCAGCAAACACTTTCCCACAATTCACCTAAATTGCAAAATCACATTTTAAAAATGCCTACAGTGACCCCAAGGAGGTTAATTTAGCATAAATTATCAGAGTTGCTCAACTATTCCCTAGATATGTGGAGCAAGAGGATGAGGAGGATTTGGAGCAAGAGGTCACATTGGGGGAGCTTGAGGCTACATTGAAATGGTTCAACAAAGACAAAAGCCCTGGACCTGATGGTTGGTCCATTGATTTTTATTTGGCTTTTTTTGAGTTGATTGGTCCAGATCTTCTTAGTGTTGTGGAGGAGTCAAGGGCTTTGGGACGATTGGAAGCAGCAATTACCTCCACTTTCATTTCTCTAATTCTGAAGACAGATAATCTGTCCACTTTTTATGAATTCCATCCCATTTGACTTTGTAATTGTTTGTACTAGATAATAGCTAAAATTATAGCAAACATATTGAAGCCAATCTTATCTAAGAACATCATGCCTGAACAATTTGCATTTCTGAAGGACAGGAAAATCCATGAGACGATTGGGACTGCACATGAAGTTTTACATTCTCTCCACTGCAAAAAAGGCAAACGTATGATAATCAAGGTGGATTTATCTAAAGCTTTTGATAGGGTGAATTGGTTATACCTAAGAATGCTTCTAGCCTTAAGTGGATTATGGGATGCATCACTAACATTCCTTTTAGTGTTCTAATCAATGAGAGTGCATCCCCATTCTTCACCTCGGCTTGAGGTTTGCGTCAGGGGTGTCCTTTCTCACCTTTTCTTTTTCTCCTGATCATGGAAGGGCTTGGTCAGATAATTACGGAAGAACATAGGTGAGGTAGACTCATTGGTATTAAAATAACAGATGATTCCACGCTTACATACCTACTGTTTGTGGACGATGTGCTGGTATTTCTCAATGGAAGCGTTGGGGACTTGACATCGATCAGAGATAATTTATCCTTATTTCAGAAGGCCATAGGGATGATCATTAACGATGGAAAATCTACTTTGACAGCCGTAGCCTGATCACAGCATGAAATTCATTATGCTCTCCATAGATTCCACTTGGTACAGATTGAACTGGAAGAAGGGTTGAAATATTTGGGTTACAAGTTAAATCCTATAGGATACAAGATAGCGGATTGGACTTGGCTCATTGAAAAGCTGGAGAAAAGGCTCAGCATATGGTACTTAAGATTTTTATCTCGTGTAGGCCGATTGGCACTCATTAAGAGTGTCCTGGAAGCAACCTCGGTGCACTGGATGTCTCTGGCTTGGATTCCTCGAGGAATTTTGTTGAGGATACAAAATCTATGCTGCAGATTCCTATGGAAGGGTAAACAACCTGGAAGAATATATGCATGGGCGAAGTGGGATGCACTCACACTTCCAAAAAAATGGGGAGGCTAGGGACTCAAAAATATTGATGATTTTCCTCAGCTCTGGCAGCGAAACTGGGATGGCAATTGGTAACTTCAAACAATTTGTGGACAAGGGTGGCCTACTTGAAATATATTGCCCCTACTCAAGTACTGGATTGGATCAGAAGACCGGTTGGACTCTATACCGGTATTTCGATAATATGGAAGGCTGTACTGAAAGCTTTGGATCCCATCCGCTCTGGCATTACTTGGCGGATCCATTCGGGGAACTGTGTGCGAATTGGGATAGACCCGTGGATTGGATGTGGGAACATGAATAGATTACCTCCAGAGCTCTTAACGCACCTAAGGGAGCAAAATGTTACACACCTTGCACATATTGCAAATGAGCTCAACTCCTCTTTCCTATAACAGGCTTGGAAAACTAATTATCATCTCAAAATTCCTCCTCAATGGCAGAAGATCTGGAGGGATTATACACAGGCCCTCCTGGAGGCTCATATCTGAATTACAGATGGGGATGACGAGATTATCTGGGCTCTGGCGGAATCAAGAAGATATACTCCAAAGGAGGGTTACATTGTTTTGGCGGATTCACGACAGCCCCAGGTCCTTCATCACTGGTGGAAACACCTCTGGAAGCTTAAGGCGCCTCCTAGAACTAGAGTATTAATGTGGTGCATCCTGAGAAATAAAATCCCCACGGGGGATAACCTGATGAAGCGACCTTTCTATGGCCCTCACTGGTGTCACTTTTACAACAAGGATGGTGAATCTGCTTCCCACATTTTCTTGAACTACCATGTTGTTCGCAATTTATGGAATCTTGTGACAGCTGCTATACCCACAAATTGTGATTGGAAACCGAGCTCTCTGGATGATGCCTGGAACCTTTGGTTTTCCTCAGTCTTGCCCCACAAATTAAGAAACCTTCCCTTATTGTTTTGTTGGGCTATCTGGATAGCTCGCAATCTTTTAATATTCCAAAATACCCCCCCCTAGGTGGACTATCATTGCAGCCATGATCAAAGTAGATTATGACCTTATCACTGATGACCCAACCCCCCCCCCAACACATGAATCATCTCTTAGGAACATATTGACCCCAATAGACCCTGGGCATATTTTAATGGGGCTGCTCAAGAGGAGGGCTGTGGTGGGGGTGCTATCCTACACATATCTGAGAGGCACTCTTACTGCCTGTCTATGGGGTTAAAAAGGGGAACGAATAACTTCGCAGAACTATCAGCAGCTTTTTATATCATTCGCTTTGCTTTGGAGAAGAACTGCCATGCACTACGACTGTTTGGTGACTCTAATATTGTCTGCGATTGGTTGAATAAAAGTTCTTCTTTCTAGTCTTTCTCATTGAGACAAATACTTGATGAAGCTTTAAGATTGATATCCAATTTTGACTATTTTTCTTGTAATCATATCTACAGGGAGTGGAACTCAGAGGCTGACCATCTTTCTAAACAAGGTGTGATCTGGGAGCAGGGCATCTGGTCGATCAATGAACAGATTGATGGAGATCACTACCAATACTATTATAGGCCTTTTGTGGACATATTGGACTAATCATTGGATTTTGATATCATATTATTGTACATATTTCTTATTGTTGTTTATGAACTGATATGTAGCCATTTATATGATTGGCACAGTACACGTTTTTTGGTATTATCTCCCTGCATGGATTATGATAATATTTTCAATGATGTTTCTTTTGTTTTATTTCGGACTCTTCTCACAGACTCTTTTGGGCTACTACCACCCTGCGTGGATTCTGGTAGTAGGCTTTGATGCTTCTTTGGAAGCAGTTATCTATCGATAGAAATATCGGAATATACATATGCATCTACAAAATGTAATTTCTCTCTTATTAATGAAATTCTAAATTTTTCCATGGGAAAAAAAAGTCCATGATATCCTGCAGAAAGTCAATGCTAAGTACGAGCAGTGACACGACCAACATAGGGTTCCACATGAGTTTTAGGTTGGTGATAAGGTGTGGTTACATTTATAGAAAGGGCACTTCATAAGCCCCAATAGGAAGATCAAACCACTTTGATATGGATCTTACACAATCATAAACGTTGTGGGTGAAAATTATTTTGAATTGAGTATTCCCCCTTTCCTTGGCTTGTACCTTGTATTTAATGTCGTTTTTCTTCTACCATATTTTCCACCTCTATTGGACATCTTGGAGGAATTCAATAAATTAGCCCCCATATAACTCAATCATGATTGCATTTCATCTGATATAATGAATCTGTTCATGGACACAAATACAAAGGATACCCCCCAACAACACATACAACTCGATCAAGTTATCAAGGCATAGCAACATCTTCACCAAGGCAAGTGGCTCACAATGAGCAAAATTAAGTAAAATTTTCCCCATATGATGAGGGAAGTTGTTGTAATGGATACCATTACTTCCTAAGAGGTGAGGACTAATTGGATATCAGTGGCCACCCACATATTCTATTCTCTCAATGGTTATTTATCTTCTTGGTAATTTTTCTATGATTTTTGGGTCCCAAATTTCTAAGGCCATTTTGAGGCCCTAAATTATGTTTTTTGGACATTCAGGCATCCAAGGGTTGCCACGGCATGCCCTAGCCCTATTTAAAAAATTTAGTGCTCAAAATTTATTTCCAACAAGCTACCGTGCACTCCAAATGGATATTGTAAGCAAACGTTGCACCCATGGGAAGTTGATATATCATCTAACCACCTCTTGGCCTGCTAACCTTTTGGAGTTTCATTTTATAGGTTATATTTTTATAAGTCTATGGTTCTTTATATATGTTAATAGGTCATTCTTTCAGCCTCTTATAACAACTTTTGTGAATATGCGTAGCCACCATCTCTCTCTATTCAAAGATAGCTACCACCATTTTAGCCAGTTTATGTTCTACACTATTTTGTGATTTCACTTATCAATAGAAGTTGTATTTTCACTATATTATTGTGATCTCTTTTATATTTATCTATGTGTTTTCCATTTACTTTCCTACATTTCATTTAGTTCCTCATACAACCCATATCATCACACTTAAAGAAATATTTATGATTCAAATGGAGCTATGTTGGTTTATTTAAAAAAAAAAATTATTGATATTCATTCACATTTTATGTCATTTTTCAATAATATTTTTCTATTATACATTGCATGTCATGTTGTTTATCAATTGAATTTATGCTTACATATTACACATCTCATCCTTATAAAAATATTTAAATTTGTTATCTTTCCACGACTTGCCATGTAGTTAACCGGGGGGTTAGAGGGGGGCCGGAGCCCCCCCTTCATTATGCCGATTACGCAGGCCGGGGGGGGTGGGGGGTCACAAGGGGGTTTGAGGGGAGTGGGTAGCCCCCTTTTTGGACCCTCTATTAGGTTGGGCAGACCTACCTGTGGTTTTGTGCATGATTTTCGCACATGGTTTTTTGATGCGATGGTTTTCGGTCCATGGTTTTGGCTGGTTGCTTCGGCATGTATAAATATGTATTGTAACATTGAAAGGAATATAATGAAAAATCAAGCTAGTAGTCCCAGTTTTGGGATCCAGGGGAAAATCTCTGTGTATATGTGTTTTATGTGTTATGCTCTCGCATTGTTTTAGAATTCGTATGCAGGTAATTTCTGTACGAGGTTAAAACCTACATTTGGTATCAGCGTTGGGGAAAATCTCTGTATATATGTGTTTTATGTGTTATGCTCTCGCATTGTTTTAGAATTCGTATGCAGGTAATTTCTGTACGAGGTTAAAACCTACATTTGGTATCAGCGTTGTTTTGGCTTCAAGGGGACGCCTTTGCTGCTAAGGGGTTTCGCTCTAGCCTATGGTAGACCTAGTTTAGTGGGAGATCTACGTGATCGATTCTGGTAGTGAAAGAAGATGGCGAGCAGTGGAAAGATAGAGATCGAGAAATTTAATGGTAAGAGTTTTGTGTTGTGGAAACTCAAGATGGAGGATCTGTTGGTGGATAAAGATCAGTGGATCGCAGTAGATCTGAGTACTAAACCAACGGGAGTGTCTGATGAAAAATGGAATAAGTTGAATCGGAACGAAAAGAGCACAATACGATTGTGTGTCTCAGATTCAGTATTGTTGAATATATCAGGGGAAGCTACAGCAGAGGCTTTGTGGGACAAGTTAGGGACTTTGTACCAATATAAGTGTCTAGTGAATAAATTGTTCCTACGGAAAAAGTTGTATAACCTGAGGATGAAGGATGGAGACTCGGTGACAGAGCATCTGAATGCGTTTAATACTATGGTAAGTCAATTACCGTCTGTTGATATCAAAATTTCAGATGAAGATAAGTGCATTAATTTGTTGTGTTCTCTACCAAATTCGTGGGATAGTCTGGTTATTGCAATAAGTAGCAATGCAATTGCCTTGCAATTTGATGAAATAGTCTCATCCTTGCTGACGAAGGAGATGAAACAGAAAAATATGGAAAGCCAGAATGGTGATGCCTTGTCTGTACGAGGACGGTTCCAGAACTGAAACAAAAATAAGTCATCGAGTGGGAGATCTAAATCTCCAGGAAAACTTGTAAAGGTGGTGTGCTGGAAATGCGGAAAGGAAGGGAACTACAAAAGGGACTGTAAATCAAAAGCTCCTGACAAAGGAAAGGGATATGATGATTCTCCTTTTGCAGAGGCGAAAACCACCTCAGATCATGAGGCATGGTTGATTGAATCAGGTGCATCCTTTCACTTCACTCCCCATAGAGAGTGGTTCTGCGAGTATGAGAAATCCGATAGTGGTGATGTCTTCTTAGGGGATGATAGGAAGGCTATAATCATTGGTCACAGAAAAGTAAAGTTGAATTTGCAAGGTGGAAGGGTTAGAACACTTCCGGGTGTTCTACATATTCCTGCATTGGCCATAAATCTGATTTCTATAAGAAAGCTGGATGATGGAGATGTAAAAACAATGTTTGAGAAGGATATCTGTAAGATGGTTCGGGGAGCACTGGTATTGATGCAGGGATTTCGGATTGGAACTTTGTACAAGTTGCATGGTAGCATTTTTGTTGATGGGTGCAACAGTTATGTGGTTCCTGAAAGTGGAGTAGAAAATCTAGTGGTCTTCGGAGAGAAGACCATGCTGTGGCACCAAAGGCTTGGACATATTGGAGAGAAGGGCCTTTGAATACTTCATGGTAAAGGTATGGTAGAAGGTATGAGTAATAGCTCTCTGGATTTTGATTTCTGTGAAAATTGTGTATATGGGAAGCAGAATCGGGTGAGTTTCCCTCTGGTGGTAAGAGGACGAAACAAATATTAGAGCTTGTGCACAGTGATGTGTTTGGACCTGTGAAGGTTCCATCACTGGGTAAGTCTGTGTACTATGTATCATTTATAGATGACTTCTCAAGGAATACATGGATATATTTCCTTAAGAAGAAATCTAAAGTCTTTGACATGTTTAAAGAATTTAAGACTCTGGTGGAAAACCAGACAGAGAAGAAGATAAAGGTGTTGAGGACAGATAATGTTGGAGAGTTTTGCAGTAAAGAATTTGAATAATTCGGTAAGAAGTGTGGTATAGCATAGCAGAAGATTAGTCCATATACACCTCATCAAAATGGAGTTGCAGAAAGAATGAACAAGAAGTTGATGGAAAGGGCAAGAAGCATGCTCAGTGATGTCGGGTTAGGACAGGAATTCTGGAAAGAGGCAATGGAGACAACATGTTACCTAGTCAATAAATCACCTTCATCAGTGTTGGAGGATAAGACTCCACAAGAGGTATGGACTCATAAGAAACCCTCTCTTTCACATTTGAGGGTATTTGGATGTGATGCATATGTACATGTTCCAAAGGAGAAACGAACCAAGTTAAATAATAAATCTGAAAAGTGCATCTTTATTGGGTATAAGGATGGTTTAAAGGGTTATAAGCTTTGGAACCCAGTAACAAAGAAGGTTGTGTACAGCCGAATTATGGTGTTCAAAGAGGTGAAAGATGTTATTAAACATGGACTCCAACCAAAGGAACCTAAGAAGATAGAGTTTGAGCTAAAGGAGGAAGAATCAGACTCTATAGCAGAGGAGGAATCAGAAGATGAAGAGCCACAAACTCCGAGTGTGAGAAGATCAGTTCGAGAAAGAAGGTAGTCAGACAGGTATATTCCATCTGCTTTCTATTCAAATTTTTCTTTACCTATTACTGATGATGATCCTAGAACTATGAAGGAAGTAGTAGATTCAGAGGATGGAAAACTCTAGAAAGAGGTCATCTGGTGGAGTTGCTAACTGGAAGGAAACCCATTAGCAGCAAATGGGTGTTCAAGAAGAAGACAAATGTGGAAGGAAAGGTGGAGAAATACAAAGCTCGGTTGGTAGCAAAAGGTTATTCCCAAGTGCCGAGAATTGACTTTGGTGATATTTTTTCTCCTGTTGCCAAGGTAAATTCTATTAGATGTTATAGATCTGACTTTAAAATATATGATAATAGAAATAAACCCAAGAATAATCACCAAAAATAACAAGATCTGACTATAGATAAATGCTTCACTTTATTAATCAAACCCTTAAGGTAGGGCAACACCATACATTCACTCCTTAAGGAATGAGAACACTCCACAAGCCATATGCATGTTTATACAATAACCTTTCACATCTCTCAATGTCGAGTCTCTGGCTTCTATATAGGCCTCATACATATAATACCATGGGTTATTACCATGGTTCCCTCAATACCATCTATCTAATACCATGGGCTTATTACATTATTACTAACTACTTGTGGTCTCTTACATGATACAGGTTAACCACCTTATTTATTACTATTTCCCATCCCATATTATCCCCCCTAGGTATACTACATTCCACCCCCCTTAACATGTTTCATCCTCAAAACATGGGAAGAACACAAATAATAAGATCTACTCAAAAGAGTAGTCCACTGGTACCATGCACGCGCATCTAGCCATCCCAGAGAAAGGTGAACCATCGATCTAGCTAGTGCCTCACTCACTTGAGATGGAAGCTAACTGTCGCGGCTCTTCTGTGGGGATCATCGTTCCTCTCTATCTATCATGCCGAGGTTGTTGTCCTTGTGGCTAATTTGTTGCCATCTTGTCGGTTGTTTTCTTGCAGGGTGATGTGGGTGGTGATATGCTGAAGTTTTAACCCACGGTGTCTCTTCTTTAATTCACCGCCTAATGGAGCCTGATTGGTAGCTGGTACATGTTGTGGCATCTTTTGTTGTTGCTTATCTTCCAATATTACTTCAACCACTGAGTCCTTATCCGATGTAACATTTTCTATTTCAGCCTCCTTGGACTCTACCTGTTTTTCTGGTGCCTGATTTGATGTTTGTGTTTGGTTGTCTACCATCAATGGCTCATCATCTGATATGTCAATCGCTGGAACATCTTCTGCTTCAACCTCCTTGGACTCTACCTGTTTATTGATAGAAATGTCTTGTAATGTAATTTTCTTCTTTTTATACCAGAGCTTCAGGAATTTCTTCTGCACATTAATATTTATAGTACCCACCAATTCCATCCAACGGTATCCCAAAATAACATCCTCATTAGCCATATCTGAAGCATAAAAATCAAAATGCAATACACATTTGTCCACAGAAATCTTCAAATATTTATAAACTTGAACATCCTCATTATCATCCTGTATGTTTTCAATCTGTTTTGCTGGAACTTGCAATTTTTTTTCCAAATTAACATTGATAAAATTATGTTGACAACTAGGATTTATAGACACAACGATTTTCTCCTTCTGAATGAATCCATGAACCTGCAATAAGAAAATACCAATAGAAAATAACCTCTTACATGTCTCATTCTCCTGTTTTCTAGTATGAGACCATTTGTCTAAAAGGACTCTTTCAAATTCTTCATCTGAAAGTTTGGACAACTGTTGGCGGTCAAGTGAGAACCACCATATGGTAGCTTCATCTTTCATACTAACTGCCACTGAACCCTTCCAAAATGTCCCTTATGTGAACTTTTGTCTCTGTATGAATTCTTCAATAGTAGGGCTATCATCTTTCTCTGTAAAATTAAGATCCGTCATGAAGAGTGTTTTGAAAAAAATTCACTTACTTGGCGAAAATTTGAAATGGCCACAATTTCACCAATATTGCTCAAAATCCCTATTATGACCTATTTTCGGAAATGGAACAACCATTCTACATCTTCTCATGTGGTAGAAATCCCGATCTAGGCATTGGAATTTCAGATCCACGCTGCAACTGTCCTGCTGTCATAAAAAAAATTGCTGAAAAAATAGCTGATTTTAAATCAGTGATATCTCCCTCATCCGGACTCCGATTCGACTGATTTTTTTTTTTGAAATTGGGTATTTTTCACAAATAATCCAGATCTACAATTAGATTCTGCATATTTTGTACCAAAATGTATAGATCTGTGCCGTAAACTCGCTGCCCCAAAAAATGTCTGCAACGGCACTGATTTTTAAATCAACAAGATCTACTTCATCCAGACTGTGATTTGACTGATTTTTTTTTCAAATGGAATATTTTTTTATCAAAAACCTAGATGTACAATTTGATTTTGTAGATATTGCCCCAAATCATACAGATATGATCTTCAAATTCGCCGCCCCAAAAAATGTCTACAACACCACTGATTTTTAGATTAGCGATATCTCCTTCCTCTGGACTCGATTTGGCCGATTATTTTTTGAACTTGGGTATTTTTTCACAAAAAATCCAGATTTTCAATTATATTTTGCATATTTTTTTACCAGAATGTACAGATCTAATCTGCAAACTCGTCGCCCAAAAATTCCTGCAAAAAAAAAAAAAAATCTCCACTTTTGCCCAAGAAAGTGCTCTGATGCCACTTGTTATAGATCTGACCTGAAAATATATGATAATAGAAATAAACCCAAGAATAATCACCAAAAATAACAAGATCTGAATATAGATAAATGCTTCACTTTATTAATCAAACCCTTAAGGTAGGGCAACACCATATATTCACTCCTTAAGGAAGGAGAACACTCCACAAGCCATATGCCTGTTCATACAATAATCCTTCACATCTCTCAATGTGGATTCTCTAGCCTTTATATAGGCCGCATACATACAATACCATCGGTCATTACCATGGTTCCCTCAATACCATCTATCTAATACCATGGGCTTATTACATTATTACTAACTACTTGTGGTCTCTTACATGATACGGGTTAACCACCTTATTTATTACTATTGCCCATCCCACTATTATTCCATTGGGTACCTCCCTTTGTACCCCATATTATCCCCCTAGTTATACTACATTAGATTACTTTTATCTGTTGCTGCTGCTTTTGATTTTGAGGTAGAGCAGATGGATGTGAAGACAGCATTTCTTCACGAGGATCTGGAAGAGGAGATCTACATGAAGCAACCTGAAGGTTTGTGGTGAAGGGTAAGAAAGAACTGGAATGAAAGCTAAAGAAGTCTCTGTATGGGTTAAAACAGTCACCAAGGATGTGCTATCAGAAATTTGATACATTTATACGGGGACTTGGCTTCACTAGAAGCAAAGCAGATCACTGTGTGTATTTTAAATTAATTGGTGACAGTGTTATTTATCTGGTCTTGTATGTTGATGATATGCTGCTGGTTGGAAATGACAAAGAAATTATCCAGGATTTGAAGTAATTGTCCTCCAAATTCGACATGAAAGATCTTGGTGTTGTAAACTATATTTTGGGCAAGGAAATTAAAAGAGATCAGGCAAAGAGGAAGCTTTGGCTAAACTAGAGGAAGTATGTCGAGACAATATTGCAGAGTTTTAATATGCAGGATAGTAAATTGGTGAACGTTCCTATCCCTGTAGGTGTAAATTTATCTATTGAACAATGTCCTAAGACACAAGAAGAGGAAGAGGATATGTCCAGTGTTCCATATGCAAGTGCAGTCGGTAGCTTGATGTATGTGATGGTTTGTACTAGACCAGACATTTCACATGCAGTGGGAGTATTGAGCAGGTTTATGTCAAAACCAGGGAAGGAGCATTGGACAGCAATGAAGCAAGTTTTCAGGTATTTGCGTGGCACTAGTGATTATGGATTGTGCTATCAAGGAAGACCGTGATTGGACAGAGTTTTGGATATCCATGGCTTTATTGATGTGGACTGGGTTGGAGATATGGATCAGAGAAGATCTACAAGTGGGTATGTGTTTAACCTATTTGGAGGTGCAATCAATTGGATGAGTAAGAAACAATTTGTAGTGGCATTATCAACTACAGAGGCAGAATACATGGCAGCCACTCATGCAAGATAGGAAGCAGTTTGGTTGCAAAGATTGTGTTCAAGTATGGTGTTAGTACATGGAGCTATAAGGATAGATTGCGACAAGCCAAAGTGCAATTTTCTTCGCAAAGAACCCTGCTTACCATGCAAAGACAAAGCATTGATGTTTAGTATCACTTTGTGAGGGATATGATAGAAGACAAAAAGGTGTTATTGGTAAAGGTGTACATTTTGAAGAATACTGCAAATGCATTGACAAAATCTGTGAGCTCTGATAAGTTCTCTTGGTGTAGAGAAACAATGGACATTATAGGGCTAAATAAATGACTAGCTCTCTTGTGGCCCCCTGTGGAAAGAAAACAACAAGTGGGAGAATGTTGGGTTGTGTTACTCTTTCCATGAATAGCCCACGTAGTTAATCGGGGGGTCCTTCGTTACGCTGATTGCGCAGCGGGGGAATCACAGGGGGGGGAGCAACGCCCCCCCTGTCTGGGGGGTTTGAGGGGGCCGAGTAGCCCCCCCTCTACGAGGTTCGGGGGAGCACCCCGGAAAATTTTTTCTAGCCGGACCTACCTATGGTTTTGTGCATGATTTTCACACATGGTTTTGGACGCGATGGTTTTCAGTCCATGGTTTTGGATGCGATGGTTTTCAGTCCATGGTATTGGATGCTTCAACATGTATAAATATGTGTTGTAAAATTGAAAGGAACATAATGAAAAATCAAGCTAGTAGTCCCGGTTTTGGGATCCAAGGGAAAATCTCTGTGTATATGTTTTTTATGTGTTATGCTCTTGCATTGTTTATTTTCTATGTTTTAGAATTCGTATACAGGTAATTTCTGTATGGGGTTAAAACCTACACTGTGCACCCAAAATGGATATTGTAAGCAAAAGTTGCACCCATGGGAAGTTGATATATCATCTAACCAATTCTTGGCCTGCTAACCTTTTGGAGTTTCATCTTCTACGATTATATTTTTAGAACTCTATGGTTCTTTCTTTATGTTAATATGTCATTCTTTCATCCTCTTATAACAACTTTTGTGAATGTGCGTAACCACCATCTCTCTCTATTCAAAGATAGCTACTACCATTTTAGCCAGTTTATGTTCTACAATATTTTGTGATTTCATTTATCAATAGAAGTTGTATTTTCACTATATTATTGTGATATCTTTTATATTTATCTATTTGTTTTCCATTTACTTTCCTACATTTCATTTAATTCCTTATACAACCCATATCATCACACTTAAAGAAATATTTATGATTCAGATGGAGCTATGTTGGTTTATTTTTTCAATATTTTTATTGATATTCATTCACATTTTATGTCATTTTTCAAAAATATTTTTCTATTATACATTGCATGTCATGTTGTTTATCAATTGAATTTATGCTTACGTATTACACATCTCATCCTTATAGAAAGATTTACATTCTCTAACTTTTAATGAAAAACAAAAATGTCACCTATTTCTCAAAGGTTTCTTGCACATTAACCCTACAAATTTTTATATTTAGGGATATTATGAAATATAAATAAAATAACAACAACAATGGATAATATTTCACCTCTTTACTACCTTTTTCAACAAGGAAATCTGAGAGAAATTATATGAAAGTGTGCCAACAAGTTTCAACCTTCTAGGATAAAATTATCATGCATAAAACATATCTACAAAACACTAAGTTTATGATATTTTTAAATACAACAACAAATCCAGCCTGTCTTATTCAATATTAAGATTAAACCACTTAAAAGTTTCATCCTTAACTCATGTCATATCAACAACATATACAAGTGGTGGAAATTTCAAAACCATGATGAAATATAAGGCTGAAAATCAAATCTAAAATAGAGACAATTTTGGATAGATGAAAATTTATCACTCTTTCTCCCACACACGCACAAACATATAGTTCATGTACATATAATAAAATTATTTTTAGCTCAATACAATATTTGTATCTCTAAAACCTTATTTAGGGAAAATAATGAAAAACCTAATTCACACAAGAAACTCCAACAAGCTAGTGCCAAACAAGCTTGTCCTCCAAGGAAATATGCTTGCTCTTCTTCTTCTCATAAACAATTACAATGTAAGGTTTCATCACAAAACCCTAATCTTCAATATCCAAGGGAGGAAACCCTAAACCTATTATTCAAGATGCTCCAAAAACTCCTAGAAACCTTGATGACTTCACAATAAGAGAGATAAAGTACAAATGGAAATTTTTAGAATAGAGAAAAATACCAATGCACTCCTCTTAGTCACATATCTAACACATAATAATGAAAAATAATAATAATGACAAAATGACTCTCTCCTTCCTCTATATATATGAGAGGTAAGGGAGGCCAAAAATACATATGAGGGTCTAAGCCCTTACAAGCAACCTAGAAAACCGCAAGTAGGCTCACATGTGTGGAGAATTACACTCCAATGGTATAGATTTCAACCAATGAGGTCATGTATATAAGCAAGGGTCCAATGTAAGTGCACTCCATTAGATATGTCCAACTCCACTCCTCCAAGCTTCAATTAACTCAGACACTCAAATGAAGCCTTTCTTGCTACAATTTAACACTCCCTCTTAGCAAAAAAAGGGTTCCGAACAACCCCAATCATGCTCCTTTATAGGAATGTACTATAACACAATTAACACTCCCTCTCATTGTTGTGGTTTCTATTGCAACAACTACAACTGAGAAGCATCCAAAATACTGAATCAATAGTATCTTTAAGCTGCAAATATCTCCGGAGTCTCTCACTGCTACTACCCTGCAACTATCGCCTAAGATCGGATTGCATCAACTGACATTGTTCCTTCTGCTACTGAATATTGTGGGCCCCTATAAAAATGGTAATGATCCATGACAAGAGTATATCGCAACTATTGATGCTCTCCTATGGAGCCTTCCCAAATCTTTCCAACTCTAGGACTAAGGCTCTACATCGTCCCACCTCATTCTTGGGCGTAAAATTGTATACAAAGAAAACTTTGATCTACTCGTACTATTGTTGCTAATGCTTAGTTTTTGCTTTGACACTACTGTTGCAACTACTACAGTAATGAGTCTAATCTCCCTAGATCTTAATTTACTAGATTCCATAATATTTCTCCCTCTAAGTCTTGTTATCCCTATGGAAAATCTATTTGCTCCCTCATGGCAACTCACACTATCTTTCTGCATTGGAGAAATTCCTGTGCCACAAATCTATTATACAAAATTTCTCTAAGAGAAGATTAGGAACCCAGTTTCTATGTAGTTTTCAATAGCTCTGATACCATGTAGAAATGGCAAGAAATTTTCTACTTCTAATGTATTCAAGATAAAAATAATAGAAAAAAATTCTTCTACTCAATCTGCGAAAGGGAAAACATGCAATAGAAACACATGCAATCATTCAATCACAATGAACACAATATTTTCCTTGTGGAACCCAACTAGGAAAAACCTCTCCTTTGTTTGCACTATATCAGATGAGACAATTGATTTATTACAATGATAGCTTGTATCCTTGAAGCTCAACCTACACTGCAATACTAATCTCCTCTGCCTAATATTTCTATGGAAAATATTGAGCCTACACTCACTCTGCTTGTGTTCGCATTCCTACATTCACTCTCCTTCACTAGAGTTCCTGCACTCACTTCTATTTCATTGTGAAACTCTAAGGAAATTAGATCATCTTCTACATACCAACTTTTTACACTCAATAGTATACAATACTAAATACAATTATGCCTTTTCCCTCCACTCAACCAGGCAATTTGAATTGCATGCATGACTAGGGTTATTTTTAGTAGATTGACTAGTTAATTGGGAGATCAGTGAGTTAACGACATTTTCAACTACTTAAATGAACTCATATTGATTTTATTCATGACTAGATCTCAGATAACTTAGTTTCATTAACAATAACTTCACTGGATTTCTAGATCTTAGCAATCAACTCATGCACAACTCTAATTCTTTCCCACAAACTCGAATTGATTGGCTTAATTACGTGACTTGGCCATGTCACTCCTGCTAACTGCAAATCAAGTGATCATGTTGATGTGGAAATTCGAATTTCCTCATTTGACTAAGGCACAAGTCAAATGAAGCCTTTTCTTGCTACAATTTAACACTTCCTCTTAGCAAACAAATGGTTATGAACAACCCAATCCTGATCCTTTAGAGGAATGTATTGTAACACAATTAAAACTCCCTCTCATTGTTGTTATTTCTACTACAACAACTACACTTGAGAAGCATCCAAAATACTTAATCAACTATGTCTCTGAGTTGCAACTGTTAGGCCCCTATACTACTAGTGTAACCCCTTATTTTTATTAGTACAACCCACTTATTATATTGATGTACCCATGTAGTGCCCATATTGTTATTATTGTGCCCCATAGAAGCCCACTATTGTTATTATTGTGCCCTCACATTATTATTGTTATGTCGCTTTGATTATGTTATTGACCCCTTAGACTCCTAATATATAAAAGGAGGTCTTTTCATTTGTATCATCCAAGAATTGGTTCATTTATGTAATGTAAAGGAAGGCTGCCCCCTCGAAGAGGCTGAATTCTAAGGCGCTGATCTATCTTTTCTATCTTTTCTTGAGCTGGTTTCATAACATTTGGTATCAGAGCTTTGGATTCTAGGGTTTCGCTGCTCCAAATAGGTCATCGTGGCATTTTCGCTATAAAAAAATTTTCTGTGACATTTCAGAAGCTAAAAAAAAAAAACCCATCCGAGAATACATCGCACTGAATCTTGAGTCCAAATTTCAGAGCTTTTTGCGCTATATTTGTGGAGATATAATCTGAGGAAGTTGTTCTTTTTGCAGACTCCTGAATTACATTCCAAACAGGTGACCTGGGGAAAATTGTCATAACTTTCTCTCTGAGAATTGGATTGAAATTTCGTAAGAAGGTATAGAAAGAGGGCGGACTATAGTTTTTTTTTATATATTTTTCATAGTCAAAGGTTGAAACAGTGACTCGTGGCACGTTGTACAAGTTCACTCTACTGAACTAGTCTATAATCAGGTCACTAGGGGAGATTTCGTATAACTCTTCCTTGGAGAATCCAATTTGAATCACACTGGTGGCATTAGAAAGAGGACATAGAGGACTACTGTAGGTCATAATTTCGGAACTTAAAGATCCGAAAGTACAGAGTTACAGTCGTATCAAGATCGAGCTCCTAAAATCAAGAAAAAGCAAGATGAGGAAGTTTGATGGCAAGGATCCGGTAAATTGGATACTTCAGATGGAGCAATATTTTGATCTACATGGTGTACCACTGTTACAAAAGGTATGTATTGCATCTTCATATTTAGAACCAGATCAATTTTTATGGTATGAAAGGCTTTGTTCTTGTAAACAACTTGTTACGTGGTCAATTTTCACGGAGGAAATGATAGCACATTATGAGGATACAAAGAGCAACAC
>APFE030284108.1:129363-141680 GCA_000404065.3 Pinus taeda
TTCTCCAACTTTTAAAGGATAACGCCACTTCGGTGCAAAATCAAACAAAACAACAGGTAGATCAACATCATAGTGAAACATGTTTTGATGTAGGTGATTGGGTATTTTTACTGCTACATCTCAAGAAAGCTATTTATGAGAAGGAAATGTTGGCAATAATACATGCACTTAAAAAATTGCGACCTTACCGAATGGGAAGACTCTTCAAGGATGATGATGTGGGAGCATTGTTTTGTGCTATTTCTATTATCCAACTAGATTGGATAAATGAAGCAAGGGATGAATGGAAGAAGGACAAAGAAGTATGACCACTTATTCAAAAGTTGCAAAAGATCCCAATTAAACAATATTGCCAGAAATTAAAGAGGAATGAAAAATCATATTGGAAGTTGGAGCAGTCATAGAAACAAGAACCCGACAGTTACGAAATTGATCAATTTCATAGTATCTCATCAAGTGGAAGAACTTACCCGCTAAAGATTCCACATGGGAGGATAAGAATTTTTTACAGAAGCATCAAGAACTACTCAAGCGTTGAGGACAACGCTTTTTGAAGGAGAGGGGCATGTTAGGCCCCTATACTACTAGTGTAACCCCTTATTGTTATTAGTACAACCCACTTATATATTGATGTACCCATGTAGTGCTCATATTGTTACTATTGTGCCCCATAAAAGCCCACTATTGTTATTATTGTGCCCTCACATTATTATTGTTATGTCGGCTCTGATTATGTTATGACCCCTTAGACTCCTATATATATAAAGGAGGTCTTTTCATTTGTATCATCCAAGAATTGTTCATTTATGTAATGTAAAGGAGGTTGCCCCCTCGAAGAGGCGAATTCTAAGGCGTTGATCTATCTTTTCTTGAGCTGGTTTCATAACAGCAACTGTCTCCTGAGTCTCTGACTACATCAACTAACACTAATCCTTATACTATTAAATATTGTAGGCCCCTATAGTAAGGGTAATTATCCATGAGAAGGGTATATTACAATTATTTTTGCTCTCATATGGACCCTACCCAAATATTTCCAACTCTGGGACTAAGGCTCTATATCGGCCCACCTCACTCTTGGAGGTATAGTTGCATACAAAGAGAACCCTGATCTACTCACACTACTACTGCTATTGCTCTATTTCCACTTCCACACTGCTATTACAACTATTGCAATAATGAGTCTAATCTCCCCAGATCCTGAAGTACTAGCTCCCATAAGGTTGCTCCCTCTGAAACTAGACTCCCTCTGAGTCTTGATATCCCTATGAGAAACTCTCTCTGCTACCTCCTAGAAACTCACACTGTCTTCCTACATTGGAGAAATTCTTGCACCAAAAATCTTCTATTCGGAAATTCTCTGAGAGAATATCAAGAACCTGGTTTCTATGTAGTTTTTAATAGCTCTGATACCATGTAGAAATGGCAAGAAAATTTTTACTGCTAATGAATTCAAGCCCAAGAAAATAGACACAAATTTCTTCTACTCAATCTATGGAAGACATACAATAGAAACACATGCAATCATTCAATCACAATGAACATGGTATTTTTTCTAGGGAACCCAAATGGGAAAAAACCCTCCTCTATTTGTATTATACCATATGAGACAATCAATCTATTACAATGATAGCTTCAATCCTTGAAGCTCAACCTGCACTACAATATTGATCTCCTCCTCCTAAGACTGCTCTAGAAAATACTAAGCCTACACTCACTCTACCTGCACTCGTGTTCATGTACTCATTCCTTTTTCCTTGTGAAATTGTGAGGAAATTAACTCATCTTCTACATACCAAATTTGTACACTCAATAATATAAAATAATAAATACAATTATGCATTTTCCTTCTACTCAACTAGGAAATTTGAATTGCATGCCTGACTAGGGTTATTTTTTAGTAAATTAACTATTTAACTGAGAGATCAGTGACTTAACAATAGCTACAACTGAACTCATACTAACTCTATTCATGACTAGAGCTCAGATAACTGAGTTTCACTAACTATAACTCCACTAGATTGCTATATCTTAACAATCAACTCATACACAACTCTACTTATTGCCCACAAACTCGAATTGACTAACTTAATTAAGTGCCTTGGCCATGTCACTCCTGCTAATTGTAACTCAAGTCATCATGCTGATGTGGAAATTCAAATTTCCTCATTTAACTAAGGCACAAGTCAAATGAATCATTTTATTGCTACAATTTAACAAATGTCCCCAAGTTGTACAAAGATATCTAATATTGTAAGGAAGAATGTCATACAAACACCCCATTGATATCAAGAAATCATTGCGTAAGATATATCCAATGTGCAAATCCATCTTAGACCATCCGATGGAAAATCATACGTGATGTGCTCCAATCTCTCATGAAGCACCCCCAAACATGGTGTAAACACTTTTAAAGTACCCGTCAAAGCAAAGAATCCATACTTAGTTGTAAAATGCACATTCCAAATAGAGGTGGGTATATATTTTTCTTTATTTTAATTTATTTTTTTCCAAAGAAAAAAACATAATTTTTATTCGTGAATAAAAATTAAACTATGTTTGTGCAAGGATGTACTCGAAAAAGGATTGTATAGTGATAAGTACAAAAAAGCATGTAATCATGAAACAAAACAAAACCTTTCTATAGACCATAGCAACATATAGCAATATGTAATGTACCAAATACTATCAAACAACATATCAAAATATTAAACTAAACTAAGTGATGACTTCCAAAAAATTCATCATGCCACCATCATTCAAGATTTTTCATGTCGTATGTCTAGCTAGAGGCCCTGAATGAACGGTCTATGGTGTATTTTGATGTTTCACCATATAGTTTCTCATGTATCTTCCATTATCCAAAAACCTGTGAAGTACCAACCTTAGAGAGTGCAACTACTATGAAGTGTTGCTCCCTGTAAATGTGTTGACAAGAAAGCTAGTCAAAAGAATGTTTTAGATGCACAACTGCCTCTAGAATGGGAAATTGTGTGTGCATGTGGCATCATTTTAGCTTATTAAACCAGTTATAATGATCATTGAATCTCCAAAAATTTGCAAAGTATGGCATTCTTTTTCAACAACAAAAAGAAGAAGAAGCTTAAGACTAAGTAGTTCTACATAGTTGTTCGTTCCTCTTCCTAAGCCGCTCTATAACTCAAAGAAATTATTTTCGTGAACTTACAAGATTGCATCCCCTCCACAATCACCTCCCTTAGTAGATGCTTCATTAAAGTATGCCCAATGTTTTGATTTATCAACTTCGTCCACAACAATGTTATGTGGCACATGAAATGAATCATCTAATGGGAGCATGACAAAATCACAATAACTATGGTAGCCACCCGGTCAAGAATGGATGCTTTATCTTGAAATATAACCTTGTTTCTAGCATTCTAGATTCCCCAACAGATTAGAGGGGGAATATACATATTTTTCTTAGGTGATGCATGTTCCCACCACTCTCTCTAGATATCCAAAAAAGAAACACCCTGCCAGTTCTATGCACCTTTATTTTAATTTATTAGGCTTACACATGACACTTATTCTTTATGTTGTGCTCTAAGAGCACATTGTTAATATTAGTGCAATTATATTTTATGTACCTAGATCACTTATTACAACTTGGATATATCAAATCTTCTTTCTTTACCCTAGTTCTAATCTATACAACTTTTTTCTTTGATTCAAATGGGTTTGACATAATGAATAGCTAACCAACTCTAATATATATCATCACATTAATACTCATTGCATCCTTGTTGTAGTCACCTAGCACTTTAATATCCCTTCCAAATAACACATTTCTCCTTAAACTCAACACAGGTTGCTCATTAAGCCTATCAACATCCTACAGTGCCCTTTACCAGCCACGACCTTGTTTCTTAGGCCTTAAAACACAACAATTTTACACTTTTACCCTTCCCACAAACCCCTCATTTTGCCCCAAAGCCTGCAAAAACCTTCCTCAAGTTGTGGCCTGTAGCTATCCACTGATCTGGCCTTCTCACAAGCTTTTAGTTGCACCTATAGGTTTGTGACCTGTCTCCATTAGAGAAATTTTGAAGTCTAAAATGGGCTTCCTAAGGAATATTATAAAATAATAGTGGAAACAATAAAATAAAACTAGATTACCTCATCAAGTTTTGGAGGAAACAAAAAAAAAAAAAAATGCTTTTTAACTCATATTTTCAACTTATCTCCCTATGATTTTACTCAAATTTCGAGTGGGAGGACTCATTGAATGCAAAAATTAATTTTTCATCCCAAGATTACCCATGTAGCTTACTTTCGATGGATCCCACTATATGAAAAATCTAAAATACATGAAAAAATGCAATTGCAATCACACTTTTTCATGTATTTGACATTTTCATGTAGTAGGGTCCATCGAAAGTATGCAACATGGCTACACCTTAGATGAAAAAATAAATTTGCATCCAATTAGTGCTCCTGCTCGAAATTTGAGTAAAATCGTAGGGAGATAAGTTGAAAACGTGAGTTAAAAAACCCTAAAATATAATTCCTAATTATTATTACATGTTCATTTTCGCTTTGATTGTGAATTACTTTATTTTACAATGATTTATTTGTGTACCATATCCATCATGGCAGTTCTGAGGTTACAGGTCGTACAGTGTATTAATAATGAGGCATAATTTAATGATGTAGACATATACATCCTATACGCATCGAGTTTCAACATTTAACCTATGAATATTTATATTATCAGGTCGGGGCATTAAATGTTGTTGGTTTCTTAGACCTTGACGTCATTAGCTTAGTAAACTTCAAAGCATAAAGGTCTTTTTCATAGTCGCTTTTAGTGAACTTGGTGTACTTGCGATGTCAAGGAATAGGGATGTTTATTAGTATTCTTGTGATACAAATTATCACAAATTGCAATGAAAGTATTATAAATTAAAAGTCAAAGCATGGGAAATATTAAAGAGCCTTATCACAATATTTTTTCACAATAATAAAATTTATCTTTGGGATACCCTGCATTTTATTAAAAGAACCATTTTATCCATGTACTATGTGAAGTTAATTTGGTCTATATCATTCTTTAATGCTACTTTATTTAGTTCTATTGTTATTTTATTATTATGATTTGTTATTTTATTATTATAATTAGTTACAATGTCTCAAAAAATTATAGCAATCATTAATGTTTTTATTTAGTTCTGCCATTATTTTATTAATATGATTAATCACAATGTTTAAAAAAAAATGGGAAAATATACCATTTTAATTTGGGTGGAATTTATATTTCAGGTCAGCTAAGTAATATACTTCAAATGTAAATGCAAATATAATTATATTCAATGCAACATTAACAGAATATTTGAGTTGGATAATGCAACTTTTATATGATGTAATTGCTTTGGAGTAGATTCATTTATAAATAATATTCTTTTGTCCTTTTATGTTGTCTCTTCTTTTTTAGAAATGATACAGTACAATACGGAAAACTGGGAAAGCTTTTATAGTCGATTGAGCGCTGGTGGTATCAAAATGTAATAATGGAAAGTTGGAACCTTGATCCTGAATTGACATCAGCATATTATGTCTCCATTTTTTGGCTTCGAGTGTTGGAAAAACAACCTTGAGTGCATAAATAAGTATGCAAAAATTTCTCACACTGACCAAAACAAAATCTTCTTGCTAAGGTGAACAAATTATAGTTTTTTAAGGCTATGTTTGCACAGACATTGAAATCAAGCTCTCGGTCTTTAATTACATAGATGAAAACTTTACCAATAAATAAAACCTAAATTAATCAAATTCTAAACCTTTATAGTAACTTGAATTCAATATTTTTACACTAATTTAACTATATTTAAACTAAACAACAAAACTAACTAATATATAACACTAATTTATTTATACATCATTAAATTAATACTTAACATTGAAACTAAAACAATGATTTTGACAATGACATAATTTTTAATCTTCAAACTACATTCCAAAGTAACAAAGATTAAGTATTATTAAAAAGCGTGACATCTTGTCGGTTTGTCTTTTCATTGTGTTCTTATCATCACTAGAAAACAAAATGGGTTATCATTATGTCATCAAATTTTGTTTGATATTTTGTTTGATCTCACATCTCTTTGAAGTGGCCTTCTTATCATCAATGGAAAACTATACTTGTAATAAGTGACATCCACATCTTATGTCTTTGTCTTTTCATTTCCTTCTTATCATCATTGGACGTCAAGATGGGTTGTCATTTGCACTATTTTTATGTCATCAACTGGATTTGATATTTTGGATTTGGGAATATTGTGGCCATCTTACATCTTTTCAGGCGTTTTCAGTTGTAATAAAAATTTTAATTTATATGATTATATAAAATTATAAATTTAATAAATAAAAGTAGATAATACAAATGTAATATTTTTTTAATTATAGTGTGATTTATTATTTTTATTGTTTGTTAAGTTGTTTGTGATTTTTAGGTTTGATTTATGGTTTGAGAAGTCGCAACCCAGGGGCATCTAATTTATTAAAGTCACTCAAGGATTGTACCTGGGCTAGGCTACACTAGCATCAAGCTGACTGGATTCTTTAGCATGTCTCCTCCCCTAACACAGGGTACAACCACCCCTCATGAAATTTGATTTTAGGTCGCGTTGTTAACGAGACCCAGCCTAAACCAATTGTATTAATAAAACTTAACTCTTATATAATAATTTTACATTAAATATACAAATTAATTTTTTCCTTTTAATAATCAAATTATTATAATTTAATTACTAATGTGCAGTGATAACAATCATTCCCAATTATTATATATGATTATAATAAACACAATTTATAACTTAATTATAAACATTTTGTAATAAATTGTAAATTATAATTAATATCAAAATAAAAAATTAAATTATTTTTTATAATATATTTTGTTTTATTTAAAATAACAAATATTCTTATAATAATTTTTTAAGATTTTTAATTTAAATAAATAATAATAATAAGAATTAAAATATAGTTAGTAAAAGTTTTATGGAGGCATTTTTACGACATAATAGAGTGTATTATTAGAGTGTATTATTAAGGCATTTTTACGACATTTATGCTTCAAACCTCGCCTAATTTATGTGCCATGTTCGACGGTTTTACAATACATCTGAAATTTATACTGGAAGTAGTCGAAATCAACTTTATATGACACAAATACGATTCCAACCTAACCTAATTGTTGATTCTCTCTTTTATATATATGATTCTCCCCATTATCATAAAATTTTATTATCTACCATCCACTACCTTGATGGTAACTACCCTTATAAAACAAAAGGATTCTATTCACCATTCGAATATATCAAGCCTTACATCATCGGTAAATTAAAGAATTATTTTAATTTCATGTTATTAATAATGTTTTATCAAAATTCTTAAATAAAAGAGTTTTGAAACACCATACATATATGCATGGGTGGAGTTGGATCACACTGTCAAGAGAGGCACAATGTAAAAAATAGCAAATTGTTAATTTTGTTTTATTAAGTTGTTTAAATTAAGTATTGATATTGTCTTATTAGTCCCTGCCTCTTTGGGTCTGGTAAGGACTATAGTAATCAATTTTAGTTCCTAGCATTACTTTGACACGATAATTAATAAAGGTATTTTAACTTAAAGCAAAGTTTTTTGAAATGACACATCAACCAATACAATATTTTATGCTTTTAACCAATTAACGAAATCTTCTTCTTATTTGGCCTCAAACCGAGGTATACAGGCTCAAAAGTTAGGAAAAAGTTGGGAGAAGTACAAGTAATTAGAACAACCTGACACCTTCATGAAGTAATGCTATCTTTGCCTTAACATTAATTTGCAACATTTAATGTTAAGAAAACTTATGGTGTATCTTCTTTGAATGCGAAAGTATATTTTTGTTAGCAAAATTATAGAGTTTGGAAGTGTCAAACTGAACTAGAACTAATTATAAGTAGCTGAAGTTGCCACTTGTTGCCATCGGTTACTGCATGTTGCATGCTTCGATGTCTGCATGTTGATTCGGTGTCTGCATGTTCATAATTGTGTTGATTCAGTGTTTGCATGTTCATGTTCAGTTGCTCTTAGTATTTACGTTGGCTTCTCTGGCTTCTTTATGCAAGTAGGTCTGGATTCTTTCTGTTGGTAGGTTCTTCCTCGCCTAGAGAGGCACAAAGAAGAGAAAAGGATTCAGTGATGATATTACTAAATACAAACAACTATTATGTCTATCATGTATTAGCACCGGAACTCTAGCAGCTAGCACTTTGATCGTGAAAACGAGCGCCAACAAAAGGACAGGAGAAGCAAAGAAGAGTGAAGGCGAAGTGCACCTGATCCTGCCAGCTCCAACACAGCAGGTCCAAGCAATAGGCCGAAGCCCTCTCCTTCGGACCCTCTACGGATTCCCTCCCAGTTAGCCCAGCAACAGCAGCCGCAGCAGCAATTGGAAGAGAAAAAGAGAAGAGTATTCACTCCTAGTTATAAGAAGAGCTTCGGCGTAAATCCTAGCTATGCGTGCCCTCAGGATTTCGGATAAGGAGAGCCTGGATGGAGAGAGATCCCACCTCCTTGATGTCTTTGTGGAAAACAGATATAGTAGGCACCTAGGGCGGAAGGCTTTCCTTAATGCCTCTAAAAATGCGTTGATTAAGAAAGAGCCTAAGGAAGGCCATCTAGGTGTCCATCTTCCCTATATCCAAGGGACCACGAACAAGATTGCTCGAATCCTTAGAAAGTTTGATATTCCCTCTACCTTCAGGCCCCTCAGAACCATACATAATTCCCTGCGGTCGGTGAAGGATCCTGTTAACCCCAAAGACATGAAGGGTGTTTATCTCATTCCTTGCTCTTGTGGGACACCCTATATAGGGGAAACAGGGCGCTCCATCCAGCAGAGAGTTTGCGAGCATGCAGCGGACCTGAGGCATGGAAGAACAAAGTCCTCAGCCTTAGAAGAGCATGTGGACAAGACTAAGCATCATGTCTGCAATGAGGAGGCCAAAGTCATTGCCAGGGTGGATCGATTCCATCATCACAAGTTAAGGGAAGCTATTGAAATTGAGCGAAGACCCAACAATCTCAACAGAGATGATGGTTGGAAGGTAAGTAGAAGTTGGATCCCCGCCCTGTCATCTTAGGGTTTCTTCCTTCCCCCTTTTTTCATCCAAGGTGCATTCTTCGTGTTTGTATGGTCTAATCTTTTCGAGTATATAAATATATATCGTTGGCAACTTCATATTCTGGCCTTTATATTATGTTCCTCTTGTATTTTTTATGATCATTATTAATTTTAGACATTAATCTAATCAGATTTTATGTAGAAGTATGATTTTCTCATTGATGAGGGTCCTTTGCCTGTTTTGGTAGTTAATTATTTAATTCATAATGTCATTATTATAGGTATATATAAATTATGATAATTATGTTAGTGTTATTCTTATTTATATGTGTGATTGCTACACTTTAAATATTTATTTTCAGTTCTTTTTGGCTTTTCTAAATATTTTTCTATCACAATTTAATTTGATTAAAATAATTCATATATATATATATATAAATAATCTCAATAATAATTAAATTATTTAATAAACATTCTCATTTACTTTTCAATCTAACCTCGTAAGATTGGTATTATTAATTAGTAAATTTAATAATTTTATAAACAGATAAAATAGGATATTACATCAATGGTAAGTAGTATAATTTTATAAACAAATTATCATACCTTTAATAAACAATTCATATACATAGTTAGTTAATAATTAATAACTTATTACCATTAAAACTATATATTTATTCATTTATTCTTATTTTAACCTAACATCCTATTATTATTATTATTTTGGAATAAGAATAGATTTTATGTAACCCAATTTATTTCTTCAAAAGAATTCATTCAAACAAATAATAAATTTCAACAACCATTAGTATTATTCTATTAACAACATAAAGTTATTAAATTAAATAAATTACTTGGGATACTATTCATTTTACCTAATTTTACTTATTTCTAGAAATAAAATAATATATTATTAATCTTAATATTATAAATAATAAGAATATTAAATTTATTAATATAATTTTGACCTGGGTCCTAGAGTCAAAAATAGGCGTTATGTAGTCGTTGGAGTCTCTGCTCAGTCTATTTAACATGTTAGGCCAGATCTGTTTCTTCAACTTGTCCTGATGATGAACCACACTAGTTGGTTCGAAACGCGTCGACAAAGGTCTTTTTCATGTGATTTATGCCGAAGCTCTTCTTATAACTATGATGGATCACAGAAGCCTCAATTCTACAAGTATTCACTCCGCTGCCCTACCGGCTTAGCTTCTTGGCATGGTGAAGCAGGATAGAATTCAGGTTCTTGTTGTAGGCGTAGCTATGCCTTCAACCGATATGCAATCAACCGATACGCAAGGTACTCAGAGAAAACACCATCTGCAATAATAAAAACACCATCTGCAATAATAAACCAGTAGAGCACTTTATTTTGTGAACTGATAATTGACATCTTGACAACAACCCACCTGTTTATTTTCATTGCTACAGTGCAAGACTAACATTTGTTTATTTTCATTGCTATAGTGCAAGACTAACGTTTCGAGTAAATCTCCTTGCTTGCATGTAGTGTGTAGAGCTATAGATATACACTAGCTCACCCAATGTACGAGGATCCAAATTCGTGTTCAGTCAATTTTCATGTATCATGTAGTTTGAATAATGGTAGTGTTTTCTGTGTTTTAACAGCAGCAAATCTGGAGTAGAAAGTTGGTATGCTCTGTTACTTCTTAATGCTTTGAAAACCAACAAACAAGATGTAAAGAATCCTATTTTGTTACTTTCATTTATTCCCATGGCACCCATCCAGGTGGAATTAAAGAGGCAGCATCTAAAACTTGAAATTAAAATGAAATTCAAACGAAGCTACAATAATCTTTTCTGAACCACTGGCAGGTTAAGAATAATTGGTGTAGCGAACCTTTACAATACAGAATACAACATAATTACATCACAGCTTCTAGGACTCTAAAAAGGAATCAGAGCACTGTTTATTGTAAAGCAATATGAATTTAATCAAGAAGAACCAGGGATTTGTTTTTGGACAAAATTTCGAGAGAATTTAGCATGCCCGTTATCGGAATTGAACTCGAGCTTGAACGATTGTGGCTGGAATATGTGCAGTGAGCAGGACAACCACGAAAGGAACTTACATACAAAATTCAAAGTGGTATGAACAGATTGAGCTGTATGTACATACTAGTTACCTGATTATATAAAGTCGAGACGGTCCCAAAAGGGTAATTAGGGATGGAAAAAGCCGTCTTCTTCTTCTTCTACTGAATACTATATGGTAGATATGTGCTCCTGCTTCATCATTCTGTCTAGAATGGCGCAGGCCTTCCGTTTAGCTCTTGAAGTCCCGGTCTCGCTGAGATCGATCAATACATTAATGTATCCATTTCGATCACCTCGCATTACTTTGAAATGTGACCGATCATTCGAGCAGATTGCCTGCAGAATTACAACGACATTTTCCTTGTTGCGAGGATGTTGGGATCCATCTTTGATAATGCCCATCAAGCACAGTACTGCTCCTTCGTTTCCCATTGCTTCAGCCGCCTCATGGTGGGCAGCGACCATGGCGAGAAGCGACAGAGATTTGTCCACCAGGCCTTCGCTATGGTTGGATACAAGCTTCAGTAGCACAGGAATCATGCATGCTCTCACACATGGGATTCTGTTTTCACGGTGGATAGTCCTTCTTGGCCATGGGATTTCCATCGCTAAGGAGATTCACCAGGGCGGGAATGGCGCTCTAAGCCCCAATTTTGACCTTGTTTTCGTCCACCGCCGAAAGGCTGAACAGTGCTGCCGCAGCGTTGCCCCGGGCTTCCATGGTGCCGCCATTTCGAAGTACCTCTACGATGTAGGGTATGGCTCCCTGGGCAGCTATTGTCGTTTTGTTTGCATCTTGGATTGAGAGATTCACAAGTGATCCAGCTGGATATTGGTGGCCACCTGCCAAGTCCACCTGGACCCCCACCTCAACATTTTCAGTTTCCTTAATTATAGCGCAGTTTACTATTTTTAGCAGTTTTTCGGGTCCGGAACTTCCGGAGCCGTTTTGAGGCCCTAAACGATGTTTTTTGGGAAATCTAGCAAATAAAAAATCATCTTTCTCGTCGTAGTCCTCGGAGAGATCTTTCCAACGGGCTATCATGCGCGTAAAACGGAGATTGTAGGCCAAAGTTACGACCCCGGGAAGTTGATGTACCAATTTACCCAAACGGGGCCCATAGTTTGG
>APFE030284108.1:142513-170992 GCA_000404065.3 Pinus taeda
CTTGGCCCTTGAGTCAAGTCACCAAGGGCGGGGCGAAAGCAAAATTCTTTTGGTCTGAATCTCAACAGAAGGCATTCAGGGAGTTGAAGGATCGCCTCTGCACGGCACGAGTGCTCGCGTTACCAGATTTACAACAACCATTTGAGGTCGAGACAGATGCCTCTGACTATGCTATTGGGGCAGTCCTTACTCAACATGGACATCCAGTGGCATATCACAGTGAACCACTTTCAGACACAGTCCGGAAGTACCCCACTTATGATAAAGAGATGTATTCCATTGTACAGGCCTGCTGACAATGGAAGCAAGCATTACATTTTGGGAAAGGAAACGGTCATCCCCACAGACCACCGACCCCTGCAGTTCATACAGACCCAAGGGAAATTGCAGAATGATCGCCATCAGAAGTGGTCCACATACCTGCAACAGTTCCATTTGAATATCAAGTATAAGAAGGGCAGCACTAATAATGTTGCAGATTGCCTCAGTCGACCACCGATCATGACGTTAACCACCGTGCTCAACTCTTGTAGGCACGAGACTTCTGATTGGCCACTGCTTTACAAAAGCGACCCAGAATTCAGCCACACATACCAGAACCTCTTGGAGGGTTAGCATGTTCCAGATTTTCACCTCCGGGACGGCCTGTTATGCCACCTGGGTCACCTTTTTGTTCCTTCAAGCAAGCGTGCCAAGATGATTTGGGAAGCACACTACAGTCGGGCTGTTGGGCATTTTGGGGTCGAAAAAACGGTGGCAGTACTGCAGAAGTATTTCTATTGGCCGAATCTTCGACAGGATGTCGGGAAGTACATCAGGTCATGCACTGCCTGCGCCATTGCCAAACCGACGATCAAGAAGCAAAGGCCTCTATACCCGCTGCCTACCCCTAATCAGCCTTGGGAATCCATCTCCATGGATTACATGTCAGGCCTTCCTTCCACTAAGCATGGAAATGACTGTGTTTTTGTGGTCGTCGACAGGTTCTCAAAGATGGCCATTATGGCGGCCTGCAAGAAGAATATTACAGCAGAAGCCATTGCTAAACTCTTCTTGACAAGTGTGGGTACACTTTGGGATCCGACAGTCTATCATCTTAAATCGGGACAGCAAGTTCCTCAGTACATTTTGGTCCAGTCTCTGGTCAATGCTCGACACCAAACTCACTAAGTCCACAGCCTTCCCATCCTCAAACTGATGGCCAGACAGAGGTTGTCAAGGGGATGATCGTACACATTTTGCGCATGTACAACTCAAAGCATCCATGCACATGGGACGAAAGCCTCCCCTATGTTCAACACAGCTACAACTGGGCTCTCCATAGCTCAACTAGCCACAGCCCTTTTCAGGTGGGCTTAGGATTCCAGCCACTATGTCCCATTGATGTGGCCATGCCATTTGTAGCTACTCACGCAGATTCGGCTCATGTCCAGTCCAAAATAGATAAGGCAAACAGCTTCATTGAGCACATCCAACATATTCGCTAGCAGGTCCATGACATTCTGGAGAAATCAAATGCCAAGTACAAGCAGTGACATGATCAACATCGGGTGCCACACAAGTTTCAGGTGGGTGACAAAGTCTGGTTGCATTTGCAAAAGGAACGCCTTACCGGAGCCTATCGGAAACTCAGACCACTTCAATATGGCCCTTACACCATTACCAAGGCTGTGGGAGACAATGCATTTGAGCTCAGCATTCCCCCATTCCTTGGGCTGCACCCGGTGTTCAATGTCGACCGCCTTCGGCCATACTTTCCGCCATTACTAGACACGTCGGACATTGCAGAACAACTCACACCCACAGAGTTAAATCCAACTTGCATGGAACAAGCTGCAACTGATCAGATCATGGACACACAGATCAAGCACACTCGCCAGCAGAATATCCAACTGTATCGAGTTGTCAAAGCAGGACAACTCCTTCACCAGGGCAAGTGGCTCACCAGGGACCAAGTGCAGTTGAAGTTCCCTCATCTCATGGAGGAACTCAATGCAATGGGGACCATTGCTTCCCAAGGGGGGAGGAATGATCCAGGTGGATATTGGTGGCCACCCGCTAATTCGACTTGGATCCCCTCTAGTGCTTCGTGCATTTTTTTTTCAGTTTCCTTAATTATAGCGCAGTTTACTATTTTTAGCAGTTTTTCGGGTCCTGAACTTCCGAAGCCGTTTTGAGGCCCTAAACGACATTTTTTGGGAAATCTAGCTCTGCGATTTTTTTGATAAAAAGTTGTCTTTCTCGTCGTAGTCCTCGGAGAGATCTTTCCAACGGGCTATCATGCGCGTAAAACGGAGATCGTAGGCCAAAGTTACGACCCCGGGAAGTTGATGTACCAATTTACCCAAACGGGGCCCATAGTTTGGCATTTCATCTTCTAGGGTTAGGTTTTGGAATGTTAAGGGTTTTCCATTGTTTCTCAACAATAAATAGGCCTTCGAGCCCATTGTAAGAAGTTCAGAGGCATGTAGCCACACATCTCTTCTCAGAGATAAGCTACCATTGCCCTAGCTGGTTTATTTCTATTTCCAGTTGTAAGCATATTTCAGTATTTTCCATTAATGAAATGAAGTATTATTTCCGATGCATCTTTGTGTATATGGTTATCTCTGTATTTTTTTTCGTTCCTGTTTAAATCCGGATCAACAAGAGCCGTCACTGCGTGTTCCTGTGTTTCAGAGTCGGACGACTGCAGAAGCGAGACCAGTAAGGGTATGGCCGTAGTCTTGCCCTGCCCGAGGTATGCTCTGTGGCAGCTTCTCGGCTTTCCTTTTCTTGCACAATTTTATCCAGCAGAATTCCCAAATACTTTTGTTCTTCCAGTGTGATGGCAGATTTGGGGCGTTCAGATTCTTCCGCGCCCCCATTGCTTGTTGCGCCCTGCGACCATTAAATCAAGAAATTACAGTATTGCAATGCGTTTAGTGACGGGAAACATAAGCTCATCTATCCAACATGCATAGAATGGTACTTGCCACCGTTGTCCTGCGGTTCAGCCACGTTTCGATCATGCATTATGCTTCGAACAGGTTTCTGTGGCGCTTGGTTTGTCTCTCGTGGTGGGGCCAAAAACTTCAAACTTGACCAGTCTATGGTAGCCATGCTGATGATGGGTGCATGAAGTAGTTCAATTAAATCTCCAAACTTGACCTCTCTAAGGTAGCTATCATGAAAACTTTAAATTTGACCACTCTATGTTAATATACCATTTTCGTTGACTGAGCAGTGGCTCCTGCTGGTGGCAGTCCTTGTGATTTTATTTCAAGTAACATGGTACGAGAAATTGGCTTCTCTTTTACAATTCTAGTGGCATGGTGGGCCTTCTTCAGAAACCCTGTCCACAAATCTCAGCGATCAATCCCTTTCAGTCTGCATAGATATCATTATACAGACATTGAAGAATAAATGTGCAACAGTGATAACACCACAGTGGCGGGCACACAATACACAACAGTAACGCACAGTTATCAGTATACAGGCATTGCAGAATAAATGTTGAACAGTGATAACACAACAGCAGCGGGCACACAACACACAAAAAGTAAATACCACTTGTTGCATTCTTGGCAAGCATCCAGAAGAACTGCCCACTGTACTATTCCTCTATAGGAAACTCCCGCTGCCTCAAAAGTAACTTGTAAATCCTTCCAGGTTAAGGCATTGTAAAGCCTTCCACGTCAAGGCAGGGACTTGCTGCGATGCAGCTTCCCTTGTTATTAATGTTTAAGTTTTTTTTAACGAAATGCTTATGTATGAGTAAGTGGTAACAAAAGCAATTAAGCCCAAAGGCAAGCCATGGATTACTTTGGTAGAATATGTATATTAAACTTTTTAGTTAAAGAAAACTTTAGAAGTTAAACATTGCAAATGAAATTTGTGTTATTAGAAATATTCTATGTTGAAAAGGTCCACACTTTTTGTAGGATACAAAAAAATATCTAAAAAAAAGGTATCACATAATAACATTGTGCATTTTAATTCACAATGGTGGGGAGTTATTCTCATTCTTGTAGAGCACTCTAATACTCTCTCTAAACTATGTTGCATCCTCATTATTGCCTACCTACAACAACAATAATGAAGTAAATAAGTAAGGGAGGTAAAGGAAGCGAACTACTAAGAAATATGTTGAATGCTGAAATAAAAAACATAAATTAAAGTTTTAATACTTCAGACATTTGGAACAAACAAATTTCATGATGTTGTAACAAAATATGTAGAGCACTATGTTAACTAAGGTTATTTTCTTCTACCCCAATGTGGGTGATGATGCTAGGTGACGCCATGAATATGATTATAAGATTTGGGTGGTTGCGCCTTCACTTGGGTTGGAGTACAAGTTGTTAAATACTATGCTCGAGCTAGCATTAGCCATGATCGCAAGCAAGTACTCAATCTGCAATTTCATAATGGCTAACCATAATGCAGGAATCATCCCTCCAACACGCATGATCGACCTTATCATTTCTTATTCATGTCACTCTCATACATATTTTCTCTAAGAGTCACAGACAGAACAGTCTGCTTCGTTGGAAACAGAGAGATGGTGAACTTTGGTCACAATGTCGGTCGTAATTGCAGCTTATATGCACTCCTTATCAGGTCCTGTTATAGGCATCCTTTGGTTTTCTATAACTTGGAGGATTTGGGTGACCCAGGATCTTTCTGTGGGAACTCTCCCTTCGCCCAAATTTCCATGGTTCTTGTGGGGCTCAAATCATCTAGCCTACTTCTCCTTTCTTCTATGCCTTTCGCACAGGTTCAGCTGAATAATCTATGTTTATGTTGTAGCGGCTACAACCACCCTCCAAATTTTGCCTTCGTTGCATTTTGCAACCTCCCTCCTCAAAATATTCGCAGTCATTTTGCATTGCTCATGTACTTGTGTTTCTTTTGATTTTATCTTTCGCTTAGCAGCTTGCATTCACTTACTTGTTCTGTCGACTAACCACAAGATGACCCGGAACTTGGTTCACAATTGGTCTTGTGCTATCTGGGAAAATTGCACAATCCTATAGGGCAACATCCTTGCACTCAGGAATTGCGCAGAGTAGCCCAACAGCTGCTTTGCACTTAGAAATTGCGCAGAGCATGCCAACTAGCCTTGCTCTGGAAATTGCGCAAAGCAGGTCAATCAGCCTTGCTCTAGAAAATTGTGCAAAGTAGGCAGTCATCCTTTTGTCAAATTTTGACAATTCCAATTTGCCTTAAGGAAGATAAGCAAAAATTGGTTGGCTATATGGTTAGTATTGGTTATGAATCATCATATCACAAGTAGGTAGACTTAACTATGGATTTGGAGTATTACGCAAAGTCTAAGGTACATTTAGTTGGGGATTTGGTATGTGAGGCGAGTTAGGTGTTGTAGTATTAGGTGAAGTCTGAGGTATATTTGGTTTGTATATGAGTCAAGTTAGGTTTTGGAGTATTAGGTAGAGTCAAATGTATATTTAGTCGAGGGTTTGGTATGTGAGATGAGTTCGGTGAATTTGAGGTCCATATACATTTGGTTTCGGACCAAATTTGTTTTGCGATAAAGAAAGACTAAATATGAGTTTTTCTAATGACATGAATTTTTGTTGTAATTTTGGCATAATTTGTCCCAACAAATTTCTTTAACTATGCTTGATATTCATGTATTACATTATGATTTTGCTTGATTTTTGCTTCTCAATATGTGTGCTTCTCCCTTAGTTCCTTCTTGAGTGCATCTTATCATTCACTCATCTTGGCCAACTTCATTCTAAATTCGTTCATAGTCATCATCCTTGTGATTGGTGATGTTTTCCAATATATATAATATTAGAATTGTAAATAATAATAATAATTAGCTAATTATTAAGTGAATTGAGCATTGCATCTGTACATGTGTTGATTAAAAAAAGCAAGATAGGCAGAAAAGTTGATGTGACGATGATGGGTGTCTATGGTGCAGACAAGGGAATGGTGGAAGTGAAATGAAGACAAGACAAAGGACTAATGTGGTGGAAAGTGGCCAACAAGATTGTGGATCAATGACAGTTGGGGGAACGAGAAGCAACACAAAAGGAAGTGGCATGGAGGGTAGCAAAAATAGACAATTGATGGCAGCAGTCGAGTATGGACGTGAAGAATGGAAAAACAGAGAGTTGAGTATGGACACAAAGAAAATAGTCGAGTGCAAGGAGATGAGTATGGATGTTTTGTTGTTAGGGCAGTAGTTTGGCTCTGATATGGTACCATATATTACACAGAAAATTTAATATTCAAATTATATATATATATATATATATGATTGTTGAATGATGTTTTTTTACAATGAAGGCCATGGCTTAAATATAGCCATGGGTGTCTTTTAAAGAAGGGTCATTGATCTTTAATTGTGCCCCTCTACATAAATTATATATATATATATATATATATATATATATATATATATATATATATATATATATATATATATATATATATATATATATATATATATATATATATATATTTATTTTGTACATAAACACATACATTTTTTAGATACTTCTTTATTTTATAAACCAACGTAAATCCATTTGAAATCTAGATCTATCAAATCTAGAGGAGAATCAAATCTCTTGAGGTGCAAACCTCTTTTAAAATGTAAAACTTAAAGAAAAGTTCACACCATGAAAAAAATTAATCTTTTTATCACTTAATAATTTAAAATTAACATAAATATATGTCGATTACACACCATGTATTATAATAATAATAGATAGATAGATAGTATAAATATGTTAATATATTTTCATTAACATGGTAGTGCAGTGTGGATGATTGTTAAAATATTTATTAAATAAAATTATAACTTTCCAGAGAATTCATATGAAAAGAAATTTGGTTAAAATGTAAAATAGATTTATAACTAGGAATAAATAAATAAAAATGGTTAAACGCAAAATATATTTGTACAATTTAAATCACTAAAACGTCGACAATATCCATCATGATTGATCCATCTTCCGTTTTCGCGATGCATCTTCAAGATCTATACACAAGAGTATAAATGTGTGCTTCAGTTGTCGTGTACTAGATTTTGTTGATCGATATTAATAGATCTAAGCCCTAGACTACGTGCGAATAAAATGCTAATAATAGTCATGACACCGTGTATATATTTTACACCCTAATGTATAACCATACACTTTCCCTGTCGTCGACAGGTGAAATTATAGAATAGAACCCTGGACTAAATTTATTTATATCTTCCTAGACCCCAAGAATTGAACATTTGACGACATGTGTGCATCATCACTATAACCAGCGTAGATCCATTTTAAATACGAATCTAACATGAGCCGAGAAGGATCCAATTATTCATGTGAACTTTTTTTATGAGCAGACATTATTTAAATGTTTTGTATAGTTATTTAGTTCTTTTACTTTTGGATTTTTAAAAAATATTATTTTGGCTGACATGAGCAAAATTTCATCTTTAATAACAGATGAACAAAATTACACATCACACGGAGTTGTAGTAGAATGAACCTCTCGACTCAATCATTATATATATATATCAAATATGACTATAAAATAAAACACTCTTCACAGTTACAAACTTCTTTCAATCTCAAATTGCAACTAAATCACATAAACAATCTATTTAGTAAATCTCCTCTTTAACCATATACATTTAGTTCTCTAACGAATGATTTATATATTTTGCGGTGATGATTGTTTTCTTAATGAATTCCCAGCGACTGCATTCCAAGTAACAATAATGTAGATAAGTTTGCTTTAAAAAGTTGAAAATGAAAATATAATTGATATAAGTAAATTCAAAATAAAACTCGTAGTTAAAGTATTCCGTCTCTCTGACAACATTTCTTCATCGAACATCTTGGAACCTTTTATAGTCGGGGACAACTTGCATGTACATAATATTTACAACTTAATATGAAAATTAGATCCGAAAGAAAAATGACATGAAAATAATTTAACAAAACAAAGCATAATGGTAAACCTAAACAAAATAAATCAACTTATTAAAAAAAATATCAACCTTACAAAAATACGATACAATGGGAACAAAAAATTACTATTATGTGAAAATAAGAGAATATCTATCTTTTATAATAGAAAATCTATTATTCATACTAATGTGAAAGATCGAGTATTAGTTAAGGATATTTATGGCAATTGGACACTACTTATAACTAATAGCAATTAGCTTATTGGAAAATATCAACATTAACACTTGTTTAAGCAAAATATAAAAAGAAAAGGAAAAAAATAAAAATCAGTGCCAATTATGCCTTATCTATCTACAAAATAATCTCTCACATTAGAGAAAAAATTGTGAAAAAAATATCAATGTTCAAAAAAGAAATGAAGTAAAAATTGTAGATCTCACAATGATCCATTGAATAGAAAGAATGAGACCTGTGAAGAATTAAAACTCCAATGAAGAGATATGACCTGAAAAGAAAAGCCATTTAACTTCATTGAGTTTGGTCGAATTCTAAATTAGAAGAGGTTCCATTGCAAAGGTATGAAAAAGGAGAACACTAATAACCATTGATGATTTTTGTAATTGTCCTTTCTAATTCTACATTATGTAATTCTATTATTCATATTTTACCCTCTTTCTTGTGATATTTCCCAAATTTACTTCATTTTGTTTGAACATTATGTAATTCTATTATTCATACTTTACCCTCTTTCTTGTGATATTTCCCAAATTTACTTCATTTTGTTCAGTTCAAACAGTACATTTGTCATAGTTGGATTCTTATATAAAGAATTAGTGTTGTTAGGAAATTAATAAGATTACATGTTATGTTTGTTGGAATGGATAATTTGTAAATTGCGGGTTTTTTAATGGGACGCCAAATTACTTTGATTGCTAAAAAGACTCAGTTATAGAATTTCACATCAAAAACAATAGCTACATGATTTCTTATCAAGAATAGTGGATGTATAACTTTTCATCAACATTGAGTCTCTAGGTGAGAATATCAACCACTCTATAGCCATATGACCAAGGAAAGAAAATATGTACTCATGAATGTGTGATTTCTCATAATGTAAAACTATGGTTATTTAATTTTACTAAATTTTGTTGTTCGTTGTTTTTCCACATCATTTGTAAGGAACAATACTTATTTGTCTTTGTCATCATTAAACTGCTCATCCACTTGGTTGAAGTTTAGTGCATGATTAAGCAATTATGGTAAACCATTTGAGTAGTTAGTAGTTGTGTAAAAGAACTTACTTTTGAAACAAAAAGACATGTTACATTTTCTACATGCATATAAAGAACAATTAGGAATTGGTTAACAATTGCATGGTGGTTCATCAATTTTGTATAAAAACAAAAGGAAGAATTCAAAAGCGCTTGATTGTTTTTCATTGCTCTTTTTTGAAATACAAAATAGATATCATAGTGTGAAATTTATTGTGTTGATTGAGTTGTGTGTCTAATCACCTAATGAACTATAGAACAAGGGCCACTATACAATTGTGGTAATCTCATTATTGGAAATTTTAGCCTAAAAGTGCCCATGAAATTTTCATGTACATAATATGTAAACCAATCAAAATCTTTTAAATTTAAAAAGAGGTAAATGTAAATATTTTGGAGAAGAAGAAAGAATAAAATTATAAATTTATAAGAGAATTAAAATATATATATATATATATATATATATATATATATATATATATATATATATATATATATATATATATAGATAATGTATTTTTGGCTTATCTCTTTATAAGTTTACTAAAATTTTTAAGTGTAGACATTTGTTGGATGCAAAATTGATTTATGCATCCAAGGAGTACCAATTATGCATAATTTTGAGAGAAGTCTCCACATTGATAAAAATTGAAGATACATTAAAAAAATGTATTGAACATGTTTTTTAATCTTCAATATTTATCAATGTGGGTCTTCTCAAAAGTATGTATAATGGGTACTCATTGGATGCGGAATTAAATTTTGCATCCAACGAGTGTCTAAACTTAAAATTTGAGTAAACTTATAAAGAGATAGGCTATATATATATAATATATATATATATATATATATATATATATATATATATATATATATATATATATCTATTCACTCCAAAATTCATAATTCTTATTTTATTATTTTCCTATTATTTGTTATTTTTTCTTTACTAGCCAGTTTTAGGCAGAAAATTCCTTTAAATATCTATTTTTCTTTTAAATTTTCAAATTATGAACTTTTCTTTCTTGTAATTAATTTATGTTAAAATATTTTATTTATGAAAGGAATTCCTTAGTTTTATTTTAAAGAAACCTTGTATGTGCACACGTTAGAACATATTTCATCTTAGTTATAATTCTTGGTTAACTTGATCAAATTTGAAATCTACTTAGAACATTTGAAATCATAAGAATGTCAAAGGTAGTTTATTTATGTTTATTGTAGCTTACTAGTAGCAATACTAATTAGTTTATTTTTGTGTGATGTAGCTTCTTAATTGTAGAAACAATAGTTATTTCAGTTTGTTATAAGTAATTCCTATACTAAGGTAGGTAGTTAATTTCTCGTGGTTGAATTTAATTTTTTTAGTTTATTATATAATTTTCATGCATGGTTTCTTGGTACACTCTCATTTCCTTACTAAATAGTTTAATATGAACATGGTGGTTAATAAGCACTTTAAAGATCATTGTGAAGATTATATTAAAAATTATGATATTAAGAACTCTTGTAATTAAATAAAGACTAATAATTTAGGAATCCATAAATGCATATATAGTGGATAGCATTTTGAAAGTTTACAATCTTAGATTGATAATTAAATTATGGATTTGGTTATACATTGTTAGAGCCTGATGCTCTTTAATGTCGTTGCGAGGGAAATCCTAATTTTTGGAATCTATTATTTTTTATCATTTTGGGGAATCTAATGATTATGAAAGAGGAAAAAGAGAGATAAAGTAAAAGGTTTCTTTGTAAGTCTCCTCCCATCTCTAGCTTTAAAAGGCTAGAGAAATAGGAAGATTCTACTTCAACTTCAAGTGTGAAAGTCATCCATGTGAAAGTTGAGTCTCTAAGTTAGTGTGCCTGAACAAGAAACATGTACTGTAAAAATTAAGTTTGTGAGGAAATTGATTTTGATTTTTGGAGGCTTCAACGTGCTTTAAGGGGATTATCAACTCTTGACTGGGGATTTCAACATTTGCACGATGTGGGGGACAATAAAAAATGATATGAAGATTAATAAAATGAGTGTTGGGAGGGAAGAATGAATTGAAGGGAAGAAGAGGATAAAGAACCACCTTTTCCTATTAGAGAAATTTATTATGATGTTAAAATGAAAAATATTAATATCTCAGTTCTTCATGTGTTCTATGGGTTACCTATAGAAGACCTTGATACTTTCTTGCTTGAATTTGAAGTCTTTTTATAACCTATTATTATAATAATATTAACTCTCAAAAGTTAAGGTTATTTGCTTGAACCCTCAAAGATGTTGTGTTCTCATGGTTTATGGCGTTGAGAGGAGGAAACATAAGTAATTGGCATTAATTGAAACAAATTTTCTTAGAAAAATATAAATATTATAGTAAAGCAAGAGAAACAAGGGATGAAATATTTTGTATCACTTAAAGAGCATATGAAACTTCGAAATATTATGTGGAGCACTTTCAGTTTAGCTATAATTTTTTTACAAATTGCATATTAGATGATTAATTCCTTGACTCGGTATTACTTAGAGGTATAAGAGAAGAATTAATGAAAGCATTAAGTTTATTTTTTGGTAGAGTTGTTTATCACTATACATATCACGAAATAAGGAAAATATTTAAAAATTACTCAACAACCAATATGAGGAAAGGAACTCCCGATCGAGATGTTAGCTGGAAAACAATTCCATTATTACAAATTAATAACGAGACCCTTGGGGTAAAAACCCACAACCCTCCACATGCTTTAGGTATTTGGTGTGGTGGCTTCGTGCATGCATGGTGCAAATACTCCCGCAGGAGGTGACAACGATATAGTGTTTTGGTTTTAGTTTTGGCATCTGGTTAGTCGCTCCGTGAGAGAAGTTGGTAAGTGTTATGTTCATGGTAGAGGAGTGTTAAGGGGTGGTGCCGAGCTTGGTGGAATGACATGGATTCAGGCGAGCTGGCCAGCTAGTCTTCTCCCTGCGTGGGTAAACTAGTGTGCGGGGAGGTAGTGTCACCTAGAAATTGGGAGCTTTTAGAATCAAGCTACCACCTATGCAAGAAATTCGAGTTACCTATTTATCCACTGAAAATTGTAAGAAAACGGCAATGGATTGTTCGAAAACTACAAAGCCACAAAACCCAACCCTAAGGGGCCATGGCAGAAGAACCAGGAAAACTGAGACGACAGGGAAACCCAGCTCCTCTCGGGGCAAAACGAGGGTTCAAAAACCAGTTTCCAGCATCATAAATGATGCGGCTACAGCATAATAAAATGAGTTTTGGGAGGAAAGAAAAGGGAAGAAGAGTTTAAAGAACCACCTTTTCCTATTAGAGAAATTTATTATGATGTTAAAATGAAAAATATTAATATCTCAATTCTTCATGTGTTCTATGGGTTACCTATAGAAGACCTTGATACTTTCTTGCTTGAATTTGAAGTCTTTTTATAAACTATTATTATAATAGTATTGACTCTCAAAAGTTAAGGTTATTTGCTTGAACCCTCAAAGATGTTGTGTTCTCATGGTTTATGGGGTTGAGAGGAGGAAACATAAGTACTTGGCATTAATTGAAACAAAGCTTCTTAGCAAAATATAGATATTATAGTAAAGCAAGAGAAACAAGGGATGAAATATTTTGTATCACTTAAAGAGCATATGAAACTTCGAAATATTATGTGGAGCACTTTCAGTTTAGCTATAATTTTTTTACAAATTGCATATTAGATGATAAATTCCTTAACTCGGTATTACTTAGGGGTATAAGAGAAGAATTAATGAAAGCATTAAAGTTATTTTTTGGTAGAGTTGTTTATCACTATACATATCACGAAATAAGGAAAATATTTAAAAATTACTCAACAACCAATATGAGGAAAGGAACTCCTAATCGGGATGCGAGCTGGACAACAATTCCATTATTACAGATTAATAACAACACCCTTGGGGTAAAAACCCACAATCCTCGACATGCTTTAGGTATTTGGTGCGGTGGCTTCATGCATGCATGGTGCAAATGCTCTCGCAGGAGGTGACAAAGATATAGTGTTTTGGTTTTGGTTTTGGCATCTGGTTAGTCGCTCCGTGAGAGAAGTTGGTAAGTGTTATGTTCATGGTAGAGGAGTGTTAGAGGGTGGTGCCGAGCTCCGTCGAATGACATGGATTCAGGCGAGGTGGCTAGCTAGTCTTCTCCCTGCGTGGGTAAACTAGTGTGCGGGGAGGTAGTGTCACCTAGAAATTGGGAGCTTTTAGACTCAAGCTACCACCTATGCAAGCAATTCGAGTTACCTATTTATTCATTGAAAATTGTAAGAAAACGGCAATGGATTGTTCGACAACTACAAAGGCACGAAACCCAACCCTAAGGGGCCATGGCAAAAGAACCAGGAAGACTGAGACGATAGGGAAACCCAGCTCCTCTCGAGGCAAAACAAGGGTTCAAAAACCAGTTTCCAGCATCATAAATGATGCAGCTACAGTGTAATAAATTGAATGTTGGGAGGAAAGAATGAATTGAAGGGAAGAAGAAGATAAATAACCACATTTTCCTATTAGAGAAATTTATTATGATGTTAAAACGAAAAATATTAATATCTCAATTCTTCATGTGTTCTATGGGTTACCTATAGAAGACCTTGATACTTTCTTGCTTGAATTTGAAGTCTTTTTATAACCTATTATTATAATAATATTGACTCTCAAAAGTTAAGGTTATTTGCTTGCACCCTTAAAGATGTTGTGTTCTGATGGTTTATGGGGTTGAGAGGAGGAAACATAAGTACTTGGCATTAATTGAAACAAAGCTTCTTAGCAAAATATAAATATTATAGTAAAGCAAGAGAAACAAGGGATGAAATATTTTGTATCATTTAAAGAGCATATGAAACTTCGGAATATTACGTGGAGCACTTTTAGTTTAGCTATAAATGTTTTACAAATTGCATATTAGATGATTAATTCCTTAACTCGGTATTACTTATGGGTATAAGAGAAGAATTAATGAAAGCATTAAATCTAATTTTTGGTAAAGTTGTTTATCATTATACATATCATGAAATAAGGAAAATATTTAAAAATTACTCAACAACCAATATGAGGAAAGGAACTCCCGATCAAGATGAGAGTTTGACAACAATTCCATTATTACATATTAATAACGACACCCTTGGGGTAAAAACCCACAACCCTCCACATGCTTTAGGTATTTGGTACAGTGGCTTCGTGCATGCATGGTGCAAATACTCCCGCAGGAGGTGACAACGATATAGTGTTTTGGTTTTGGTTTTGGCATCTGGTTAGTCGCTCCATGAGAGAAGTTGGTAAGTGTTATGTTCATGGTAGAGGAGTGTTAAAGGGTGGTGCCGAGCTCGATGGAATGACATGGATTCAGGCAAGGTGGCGAGCTAGTCTTCTCCCTGCATGGGTAAACTAGTGCGTGGGGAGGTAGTGTCACCTAGAAATTGGGAGCTTTTAGACTCGAGCTACCACCTATGCAAGAAATTAGAGTTACCTATTTATCCACTAAAAATTGTAAGAATACGGAAATGGATCGTTCGACAACTACAAAGGCACGAAACCCAACCCTAAGGGGCCATGGCAGAAGAACTGGGAATATTGAGACGACAGGGAAACCCAACCCCTGTCGGGGAAAAACGAGGGTTTAAAAACCAGTTTTCGGCATCATAACTGATGTGGCTACAGCGTATCATGAAGGAACGAATGAGGAAATACAGTAGTTAATTGAGGAATAGGAAGCACACTTGAATCGCCAAGCTGGCTTGATGGAAATTGAGGTTGAGGACTGGCGGGCTATGGTGCCAGATCCAGGGCACAACCATTGTCATGTCACCCAATTCAAACAGACCTTGTTCTTGTATTGGTCCATGAAGAGTATCTTGGGAAAGGCTTTGGACTAGATCTCTGTGGGCATGGCAACAGTCGTGTGGGACTTTCCTAACTATAAACAAGAATTTTAGAAACTCCAGTTTCATATGCAAAAACAGGATGGTCGTCTTTGACGAATTGAAGAACACCTCCCTTGCATTCTCTCACAGACAGAGCTCCTGGGTTCCAATGCTAATGACCCGGATCTGGTGGAGTCTACGTCTACCAAGGGAGCATAGTAGTATGCTAGCTTTTCTCTTAGTTTCCTTTCTCTTTTTGTATTCGGGAAGCTTTTAGTTTTCATAATATTGATCTTCCTGTTTTTAGGCATGTAGTATTCCGGAAAGGCAAAGACATTCAGACTTATCTAGCTTGGTTAGAAAGACTTATTCTTTTTGTTATTGGATGGCATATCATGCTATTAGGTGGCCAACAAACTTGGTTTCCCTCAGGGCAAGTTGAGGCCACCTAACTATTTTGTTATGGGAATGTAACTTGTTTTTATAATAATGAAAATGGAAGGACCTACCAAGCTTACAAAAACAAAATATGAGGAAAGGAAAAAGAATAAGAGGAATTCCATTTTGTACGTCAAAGAATGCCATTGGGGTTACAAAATATTAAATTGGAAATTTGATAAATGACATGAAAATTGATATCTTAAACTTTATGTCTATGCAAGTAAATGTTTTACACTCAAAGAAGCAACAAGAGGAAAGTGAAAAAGCTTTACTAATATTATGTTAAGTGTATCAAAAATCATTCTAAAAATGAATGTCCATTAGCTATCATTAAAGTTTGCAATCTTTGCTTACAAAATCGTGACACTAGCCATTGTCTACAACTATCGAGTTTAAAGGAAGCATATCAAAGTGTTAATCATAATTTAGAGCAAGCATGATGTATTAATTAAAGCAGGTTTGGACAAACTTGACTTTAGTTTCCTGACATGAATCAAGATATTAAACCTTTTAAATAGTGTTGGACAAATCATTTACCAAATTAACCTTGGTATCCTTCTCAATATAATCCTACAATAGCCTTAATCGCAATTTGTAGGTAATAAGCAGCCTTGGAAACCATTTTTATCAACTCCTTGGAATTATTAGTTATTATATAATAAAAAATATTATCCACCTCATGCATTTCAACAACCTTTCCATATGCTAAGCATTCAATGGATAAATCAACAACCATATAGACTAGGATTTCCCAATCAACCAACACAATTGAATGAAAATAAATCAACCAACTCAACCAGTTTATACTAATGAATCAAGCGAATCTCAAACTTATTTAGTTGCTACCTTGTATTGTCAAGCAACTCATCAAAGATCGAGGAAGATCTTGGAGGATCCAAAAAAAACCAAAAATTAAAGATATAAGCAATGAAAAACATCAATCCAAAAAAGAAATTGAGTAGTTGTTATCACATTCTACTCATTTGGCTCCATAAGAAGCTCAACATTCAATGGAATAGCAAGTTCCACATTTTTTAAAGAAACAGAATAGGGTAAACTCTATCTTACAATAAACATTCAACATTTTAGAGGGATAAAAGAATTTATATGTCAAAATTCCCTCAATTGGAGAAATTAAGAACATTATAATTTGTAATAAGGTTATAGGGGATTTATGTATTAAGAAACTAGGAAGAAAAAAACAAGATCCTTCAAATATTCAAGTCATAGGACTTTCATCTGATCTTATGCTTGGACAACCTATCAATCCAAAATATGAATATCCTTGTAGTCATGTTGTGTAAATGTGCATTGGGAAAACATTCATTCCAAATACCTTAATTGATCTAGGTATTGTAACAAAATCTTGTAAATAAATAAAATTAAAAATATTATTCAAAAAATAAAATTTATGGTGTTTTTAACTAAAATTTAAACCAAGTTCAATAAAATATTCATCGAATTTTAAAAAAAATTGAATTGACCAATTCAAATTGATAGCAAAAAGGTCACACTAGGGCCCACCCAAGTATCTAAACTTTAATAGGGGGTTTATTTATGTCTTGGAGGTTTACTGGTGTGATACATGGCATCTAATGAACTTAACACCCCCCCCCCACCCAAAGTGGTTTTTGAAACTACTAAGGACACACCCCCCTCCAATTTCGCTCTAGTGATGTGACCATGCAGCCCAAGCAACATCAACAAATCAGCACATCAATGGGAAAGATAAGGTGGTGACAAGTGTCCTAAAAACATTAGATAACTTCATAAAGGAGGAAAATGGGTTTCTTGTCTTTATCATACAGCATCAAGGTATAGATTAGTAGTTTCCCAACTTTTCCTTCGTGCGACAATATTCAAATTACATTCTTCAACTTGCATAGTGATCATCTACAACTCCAAGTAATCGAGATTCAATTGTTACTCATTTATTGAAAATGAATATTAAAGTTGTAAGACCCTTAATAACAAAAGCTTCTCACCTAGTTAATTTTGATAACTTGCCACTAATAGACAAGAAGGATGATGCCTATGAATTCCATTGTTAGTTTGATTTGTATGAGTTAAGAGAATGGGTGTTTCAGCACTTAAAACACCTTCACAACATTTATTTAATTTGGGATTCCTACCTAGCACAATTCATTATTCCTCAAACTCACCCATATCCTGAATTTGTCTCATGGTGCTTAGAACAATATCTGCCAAGCAAGAAATTGTATTAAAAAATGGAGTGGTTTTACTTTATATTAGTTCTACATCTATTTTAGAAATGTTGAATATTGTAATTCCTGATCAAATCCAACCTCTAAATGAAGATTTGTTGAGTCGGTCCTATCATGAATTAACACCTCAAAAAATAAAGTTGTTTTTCTTGAATCCTAGTTGTGTCTAAATTCCCAATTACCTAAAAGTAATCCTCCTTATTCATCCAACATTTTTCCTGAGATGTCCAAGCAAATTATTTCTATGATTTGATGTTTGCTAGTGTTGGGTGTGTGTTATATTCTTTCCACGAAGAGTCGAGTGTAGTGGGGGGGTCACAAGGGGGGTAGCACCCGCCCCCCCCCCCCCTCTCTCAAGGGGTTTGCATGGGGTCCAAGGCAGTACCTTGAGAAAAAAAATTGGACCATATATTAGGTGGGTGGACCTACCTATGTTTTTGTGCATGGATTTCGCACATGATTTTGGGCATGATGGTTTTCTGCCCATGGTATTTTGTAGGTCCGGTCAAGGGAACTACGGTTATGTTCTAATCCACGATTAATGGATTGGGGTTTATGGATGCTTCAAATGTATATATATGTATTGTAACATTGAAAGGAAAATAATGAAAAAACAATGTGGTAGTCTCATTTTTGGGATCCTAGAGAAAATCCTTGTGTATTTGTTTTGTGTTTCTCGCCATTGTATATTTTCTGTTTTTAAGAATTTGTTTGTAGTTAGTTTATGTACAGCGTTAAAAACCTATAGCTAGGATATGATGATGATCAATTAGTAGATGAGACCATTTTAGGGTTTCTAACATCTTTGTCACCATCCAAGAAGTCCTTTGTTAGGTTTCATTTTAGTCAATTTCTAGACAATGTCATAAATGATCAATTAACCAATTATATTCTTGCCAAATAATTCAGATATCATTCAGTCCTAGTTTACCTTTTCCCTTACTTAGTAGTCAAATTTTCTAGTTTACAATTGTAAACTTGGGATTTAAATGGGAATTTCCTCTATGTAATACATTGGACATCAATAAGCTTTGAGGGTTAGCTCAATTAGTCTAGTCCAAGTCCTTAAAGCACTTTTCTTTTGAGAGGTCATGGGTTCAATTCTATTAACACCCTCGGGGTCAGGCTCCATGGTTAACCTTGTAGGAAGTGATCCCTCTGAGTGGATCTTCCTAGTACAAATATTTCATGGACATAGTGGTCACTAATCTTCAAGATCCTTGAATCACATAAGAAAAAAAGTGTGGGATATCAATGGTGAGAAGCGTTCTCCATACTTTTCTTTTTATTTTTATTTTTTCAACTAGTTTTTATCAATTACTTCCAGTTTTTTATATGATCAACATCCTCTAAGGATATTCCTACAGATCAAAAAGAAGTTACAACTCAATGAAGGGAGCAGAGATAGATATTGGTAATTTTAGAGAAATCAAAGTTTATAGTTGTGAACTGCCTCCATATAGGCTCCCTTATTTCATACAATGAAAAATTTTGCACTAGAGTTCATATGGGAAAGCCTCACTATTGACCAAGTTAATTTTCTATCAAAAAAATGTCTTTCCATGTTCAAACAGAAGGTAAAATGGGACCATTTTTTGTTGAAACTAGAGTATTTAATCAAGAAGTTGAGGTAATTTGAGAAAATGAAGTTCTCACATGGAGAGATTTGGTGTTATGATCTACACAATATTATATCAAATAGAAGAGTGGAGCATGTTTGAGCCCCCTATAGGCATGTGTCAAGACTTGAAATTGAGTAGTTTGCTAATATAGAAGTCTAGGAATATTATCCAGAACCAATTATTCCAATAGGCCAGTATTCACAACCAGTTGCATTGAAACTCCAAAGCAAAAGCAAAAATATCTTAGAAGAATATTTTTTGAAACATGATAGTGAGCATAAGCTTGAGATTCATAAAATGCAGAGCATGGAGCACAAAAAAAGAAAAAGGTTGGAAGAAACAGAGGTTTCAGTATCTGAGGTTAATATTGATGAGATTACATCAAGCAAGCATATTTTCAATCTGGAGCTTCTATAAGCAGTCTCTCTTGCACAATAAATAATATCTTTTAGTGTTTCACCTACTAGAGTTGGTAAGAAGGATAATATTTTATCTCAATTTATGGAAATAAACAATAAGAATTTGAAATTAAAACAAGATGCCTATAGTGAACTATGGAAGTAGGGCTCAGGATCATTAAGGAAAAAACTACTCTCGTCCCTAGATTACGAGAAAGGATAGTTAAAGATAGCAGTTTTAGAAACTAATTCTCAAGTAATTAAAACTACAAAAGACTACAAAATAGCAAAGTTCATTATCAATTTAAAACAGATTCATCTAGTTGATCAATGAATATACATAGGCAAACAAGTTTAAATTTTATGCAAAATCTTAACTAAAATAGTTATTAATGCTTCAAAGCTAGAAATAATGTTGACTAAAGTGACTAATCAGTTGAAATAAGAGAAAATTTCAACCAAAACTAAACATATGAAAATAGAGAATCTGGAGCAATACATAATCAAATTAAGTGCAAACCCAATACAAGACCCAATCAAATCAAGAGGTACAAACATTCAAGTGCTTATGAAAAAACTTAAAATGTGAGCTCTAGACCATGTCCAAACACTAGAATTATAAGCAATCTAAAAATAAAAGGAGCAATTAGTATCCTCGATTATTAAGCAAAATAAACAAATTGAAATTTTGATAAAGGAGAAGAGTAAGAATTTATGTACAAAAATCGCATCTAAAGCAACAATTACAGAGGTGGTTCCCTTAGAAAAGTTGGTAGAGACCTTGTCAACTATAATCATTAAAGATCAAGAAATTGAAAACCTTTGAAAGATTCTTATAGTAAATAACTTTGAGATATGGGAAGTCAAAGAGGAATTGGAAAATCAAATCTCATTTATTAATAAAGACCAAAAAATCAAGGCTAGAATGCAAAGAGAAATAGATTGGTCCAAAAGCCATTTACCTAGTACACAATATTTGATTTAAGCCAAAATTTACATTTGGATGAATTAGTTACTAATGTTTCTACACTCTTGGAATCAATCCTTGTTATTGCAAAAGAAGAAAAAAGGTTGCAGAATACAAAGTGGTCTATCAAACAAGTTCAAGCAAAGTTAGGAGACAAACCACAAGTTGTTGCTAAACTAGTAAAATATTTGAATTCTAGAAGTAGAGAACATCTCAAAAAAGAAAGTGTGCAAAAAACAACTATTGTGACTGTGGATGCCAAAAAAGTAATTTAAAAAAAGGAATTTTTTCCAATATGTATAAGATAAATCTAGATTGGTCAAAAAGGAGGTTGATTCATGCAAATTTTCATATTTTGGGAGTAATGGAAATGTTATCCCGTGGGAATAAGGAAGGAAAATTATTACCTCTAGTTGTTTACAAGAATCTTTTACTTGAGGTTAGCGTAGATTCAAGTAATTTTTCAAATATGACTGGAAAATCAAATGGATAGATGTTAGTGGATAAACTGATGAATGATTTTTATATTCATTTTCAAGTTCGGATGTTGTTTGCCATTATGCCAACATATCATAAATATATTGAGTTGGATTGTGACATCCCCTGTGTTGGTTCTCATATTGTTCTCAGTAACTTAGGAACAATCTAAGAAGACATTTGTTGAGGGTTAAAAACCTTCCTGCTTCAAGTTAGAAGGACTGTCCTCCCTCTACATAAGGGGGTATTCCCTATTCTAATGTATAATCGTAAATATTTTATATTTAGCAATTAAACAAGGCCAGATTAATGATCTAAAAACCTATTATGAAAAGAAATAGTGGTTAAGCTTTGGGAAGGGAACTTATAATAATTACAATTAAAACCTTAAGTATGCAATGAGAAAATTATATAACACAAATTAGAAATGAATATGAAAAAATAAAAAAAGAAAAAGAAAAATTAATGAAGTGTTAGTTATACTTGGATCCTTATTTACTGATTACTCGTCATGATGAAAAAGAATGAAATAGTTTAATATCACGTATTATTACATTCCATTCTCTCTCAAAGATAAGCTTTAAGAACATATTCATTTACCAACAATATGAATACCCAAAAATGAACAAATCCTGTAATTGTTGTGACAAAATAGTGTTAATCAAGTCAGATATTAGATTACCAACATATATCTGGATTCGAGCACACTAATTATTTAAATATAACAACATAAGGTGAGCAAACAAATCATACATTGGTTTCATATATAATTGTGTGAAATATTATAATAAAGTAATCAACAGCAAGTGTTTCTAGTCAATTAAACAATACATCGTGCAAATATCCCAATCATGATACCCCTAATAATATTAATACCTGAGAGGATCATGAATTAAATAAAGTATTGCAATATAAACAATTGATCATGTCTATTGTGTAAAATGCAAACTAAATCAATGTATATGCACACAAAACAAAATGAAAAAGAAAAGAAAAAATGAAGAAGTATGATTTCCAAATTCCATAACAAAGATTATAAAAGCATCAATGATCAGCTTGTGCAGCGAGTGTAGTCAAACCATCAAGAATCATAAGTCTATTCTTGCCTCCAAATTTATCCCCCCTTTGGACATTACTCCCCTTTTTGTGGAGCTCTTAGTTATGGTAGTATTTTCATAATTATGTTTAGTTACATGTGTTAGTTAACGATGTTAATATTTTAATTGTTTGTATTTTTATTTATATATTACTAATAAGATTGAAAAAATAATACACACACTTTTTGGAGATGTGAAATTCCTTAAACAACGTCACTTATGTCATTAACTCCATTTTTCATACTTTAAATTTTGCTCTAATTTATTTCACTGATTTGATTTTTTGTATGACTAGGGGTTTAAAGTTGTAAGGAGTCGAATATGAGTCTAGGAAGTTGAATAAGACCGGTGGAAATAAGAAAGTCTTGTGAAGGTCTAGTTTTTTTAGGAGGGACGGAATTAGGAACAACACCCTAGTTAATATTCCCTCATTGTAAATAGTTGTAATTAATTAAAAAGGCTGAGAGAAAGGGACACATATTACAATTGCTTGGGGAGGGAGATTGCTTGAGGATGTTTTTATTTTAGATATATCATCCATAGGTTGGATGGAAGCTTAATGGGTTGACTATGCAAGAAATTAACTAAAAAGAATAATATGAATACCCAAAATGAACAAATCCTCTAATTGTTGCAACAAAATAGTGTTAATCAAGTCATATACTAGATTACCAACAGATATTTGGATTCAAGCACACAAATTATTTAAATATAACAACATAAGATGAGCAAATGAAGCATACATTGGTGTCATATATATTTGTGTGAAATATTGTAATAAACAATAAACAACAAGTGTTTCTAGTCAATTAAACAATACATCGTGCAAATATCCCAATCCTGATATCTCTAATAATATTAATACCTGAGAGGATCATGAATTAAATAAAGTATTGCAATATAAACAATTGATCATGTCTATTGTGTAAAATGAAAACTAAATCAATGTATATGCACACAAAACAAAATGAAAAATAAAAGGAAAATTGAAGAAGTATAATTTTCAAATTGCATAACAAATATTATAAAAGCATCAATGATCGGTTTTTGCAGCAAGTGCAGTCAAACCGTCAAGAATCATAAGTCTATTCTCGCCTCAAGATTTACCCCCCACTTTGGACATTACTCCCCTTTTTGTAGAGTTCTTAGTTATGGTAATAATTTCTTAATTATGTTTAGTTACATGTGTTAGTTAATGATGTTAATATTTTAATTGTTTGTATTTTTATTTATATATTATTAATAAGATTGAAAAAATAATACACACACTTTATGGACATGTGACATTCCTTAAACAATGTCACTTAGTCATTAACTCCATTTGTCATACTTTAAATTTTTCTCTAATCTATTTCACTTATTTGCTTTTTTGTATGACTAGGGGTAAGTTGTAAGGAGTCGAATATGATTCTAAGAAGTTGAATAAGGTTGGTGGAAATAAGAAAGTCTTGTGAAGGTCTAGTTTTTTGAGGAGGGGTGGATTTAGGAACAACACCTTGGTTAATATTCACTCATTGTAAATAATTGTAATCAGTTAAAAACTATGAGAGAAAGGGACACATATTCCAATTTCTTGGGGAGGGAGATTGCTTGAGGAATTGTTGATTTTAGATGTATCATCCATGGGTAGGATGGGAAGCTTAAATGGGTTGACTATGCAAGAAATTAACTAAAAAGAAGAAGGACAAGACAATGTGTCTTTTAGATCTAACAACAAGCAAATAAGACAAAAACATTAAATAAGGAATGGGTTGTGTTGTCCAAGGAGGTTGATTGTGTGGAACCTTGGAAAAAGACAAATGGTTCGTTAGTTGGGCAGGCATGAAAACAAGTCGATGGGGGAGGCAAAGAAGGGATTCACATCTATGCAAAGGGGAGGAAGAGAACTCTCCCATGCATGCAGAGTGGAAAAAATGCATAATGGTAATCACTAGAAGAAAATTCCTCCAAGGGCGGAGGTGAAACAACAAAACAACAATCAAGATCATTAGAATTGAGTTCTAGATAAAGTGAACCAGCTGAGGAACCCTCAAGGAGGCTTGTTGGGTGAAACATTATAGAGAGAAGTGGCTTTCCTGGAGGCTAAAGAACCCACTGGAAGATTCTGTATTGATGAACATATGGGATTGGGAAGAAGCACTCAGATATTTGTGAGGTTTGATGAACAACCAGGAGTTGCCTTGGGGTCGAAACTCTAGTGCTTGACTCACTAATTAAGTACCTGGAGAGGTGATCACATTTTACCCAATATCAGCTTATACATTGATGAAATTTCCCTTGATGTGGATTCTATTATCTTGATAGTGAGTTAAGACACTCTGTACTATAGTATCCTAGAATGGATTTATTCCCAGGTTGACGTGGGTAGGGAGGCATGCACCCATATACATCGAATATATATGTGTATATATATTGTTATAGTTTAGGTCATGTGCATCATATTGCAGGTTTAATAGATGACACAAGTATGGATGGACCAACAACTAGAGTAACGCTGCCATGTGGCAGTAAGGTGATTGACATGAATAGCCATGTGGGGATCACGTGGTTTCCACATGGCAAGTCAAGATGGCATGGCACTATCTAATAGGTCGATCTTCAAATGGCCATATCTTTCGATCCAAGAATTAGATTGAAGCAATTTTTATATTGTTGGAAAGGTCTCGACAAGACAAACATAACAATGTTATCCATTTTAATTTTTGAAGAAATTGTAAGAGATCGAAAAATTTAGACCCCATTTCCATAACGAGAGATTAGAGGTCAGGTTAGCATAGTAATTGCCTCATTCTACCCTTAGTAGGGGCTAGGGATAGTAGGGGGTATGTTAAATGGATTTTTCCTATAGGAAGATGCTACCATATAGTTATCCAATTGGGCTTGACTAGGATTGGTTGATCAGTTTTGATCCATAAGTTTCTCAACCTCTGGAATAGAATTCAGCCAAAAGAGGACATATGACAATGTATTATTGGACTAACAAAATATTTTAAATAGTTAGATCATAGAAAATATTTTTTGTAGCAATAAAGTTGTTATTTGTATCTTGTATAAAGACGCATGAAGAAATGATGAAAAGGGTTCGCTCTTGGAGAGAAAAATATTTGTATTTTGTATTCAAGAGTAATACTTCCATATAGTTTTAATCAACATATTCTTCTTTCAGCGAATGACAATTTGTTGTCTTTTGTGAATGTTAATTTCTTTGTAAGTTACATATTATATTTCATCTTAGTGATTTTGAAGTTATATGAAATACTTGAGAGGTTAAGCTGAGGATTAATTTCCCTTACATCACCCAACAAAGTTATATTTTACACTGAGATCTATGATATAATCAAGTTGTTTGTATCATACCTCTGAAAAGATAGATTGTTGCCTTTATTTTATGTAACTAAATTATGTTCTATCGTTAAACAATTGGAATATCATTCTATGTGTATTCTACTATATAACATAGTTGAGATATTCAGGTGAATATTGAAGGAGTTTGTTATACTTCTTTATTCTTCTTTCCTCACTTTCAAACCACTTAGTATATGTCATAGTTGGGAGTAAGCCTTTTGGTTAAATATGTGGAGGGTGGCGTGTTTTACATCAAAGACACATTTTAAATCCATAGGGACCCTTCTTCTAAAAAATGCACATCCTAATGCCTTGGCATAGTTTCCTAGCCATAAACTCTTTAAGGGAACAACACTAGGAGCAACCATTAATATACTGACAAATGAAATCATGAAGAGTTTGAATCTTCAAAATTTTGTGAGACAAATAAACTATTTTATAGATGGTTGATAAATCAACTGTGAACGTGAGGGGATTTGGGAAGATATAATTGTGATAGTGGATTCATAGGAATACCCTGTGGATTTTATCAGTTTTCATACTAAAACTAGTTTTGAGGGGTATCCATTAATCTTGAGTTGTCCATGGTTGGCCACTGTAGATGCCTACGTAGAGAGTCGCTCTAGAAAATTAAAGTATATAATAACTCCCCTCAACCCCCTCTCATTCATTGTTCCTATTTGAAAATGAAATAGTAGTCCCCTAGGAAAACCATGGAGAAGCAAAAAATCGCTTTTCAGCAAAGTGGAGTTTGACGAACTAGGTCCCCTTGCTAGATATTAATGGCTTCGTACTCAACAAGAAAGGAAATGTTTATTGGGAGGGGAGGTTGTACAGGTGGGGTGGCCAATATGCACCTTGCTATGCATAATTTAATGTTACAATGAGTGGTATAGAGGACATTAGATTTGAAACCAATTCAAATTGGACAACCTCTATACCGCCCACAACAACATTAAATTTTGCATACTAAGGTGGACAAGGCTTACCACAAAGTGAACAGAGGTGGAAAATTGTTTTTATCAAGTGTAAATTTTTTAAGATTCCCCTATCCTAATATCAACTTTTTTTAAATTCCCCCCACCTAATATCAATACCAATAAGAACAAAGTCATCAAAATATTTTTAAAGTTAAAATAATATGTATATTTCAATATTATTGAAATGAGTTTTTTAATTATACAATATAGTATTTTATTTTATAGTATTTATGTAATTCTATATAGTATTATTAATTATAGTATGTAGATAGTTGTTTATAATATTCTAGAATGCTATCTATTATTAAAAAAAAAAATATCATTATTTTTTGGCTTATTACATTTTAATATTTATATTTTTAGTTAATATTCTTTTTATTTTTTTAATTTGAAAATTAAGAAAAAAAAATTAAGCTATTTAAAATTTTTTCTGATTAGTTTTCTAAAAATTATTAGAAAAAAGACATAAAATTTTTCAAATTTTAAGATTGAAAATATTTGATTTTTTTTCAAAATTAACATCACACCAACATTTAACATTTTTTTTAAATATATTTTAAGGATAGTGAAAAGCATAACCAAATTTTCCAAGATGAAAATCAATACTACAATATACTCGTGAAGAGCTCAACATATTACCAATCAAAAGTGATCCCACGGAAAAAATAACGCTCATCTCAATCATTTGTTGTAAAGTCAATTGACTAATCATTTAACCTAAATATATAATATGAATAAAAATTCTTTAATAATAATAATAAATAAATTAATTAAAATTAAAATATATTTTTACATCAATCATTATCATATAATCATTGTTTTCTTCCCATTTAAAAAGATATTTTGAAAAATATAAATGAATTCTCTACCAATTAATTAAAATATCTTTAATCTCATTCACTTTGTTACATTGTTTTCTTCCCTTCTAAAAAGATATTTTGAAAAATTGATACAACAATATGAAAAATGAAGTTGAAGTTTGTGGGCCATGGTGTTCCCAACTAATCATCAATTGTTATTTTAGTGTCACTTTCTGTTATCAATTAGTGTCACCTTCAATCTCTTACATTATTATACATGCCGATCATTTTATATAATTTTAATAGAAGGTTAGAATTAATTTATTTTAAAAATATATAAAAATATTATTATTTATTGTACTGTTTATATTGATATTAACTTTTAAAGTTAATATAACTTGTGGTCTACACCACCTTTTCCAAAAGTTTAAAGTTAAGCCTACGTAGTTATTGATGTTAATTTTTAAAGTTAATATAACTTGTCGTCTACGCCACCCTTTCCAAAAGTATAAAGTTAAGCCTTCGTAGTTCTTGCATTGGCAGGTGTGTATTAAACTATGCCTCATATTTTTTAAATGATTCTATTTATTAAAAAGGTCGTGCTAATACACTCATTCATTTACCTAACACGAAGTAGTGGCCATTATAGTCTCTGATTTGCCACCGAACAGGTGTTCCTCCACTTTGACTTGCACATTCCATGACTCCAACTAGAACATATTAATCATGACATGTAAATTATATTATTTATGGTCAAGAATAAGAGGTATTAGATTTCTTACAATTAAATATCTTGAAATAGTAAAAAATATATGTTTCGGATTAATCACATCATTAAGATATATTTCTACATTATGGATCACAAAAGTCTTAGATCTAACATCTTGAAAGAGCTTAAGTTCATCCACCACCCATTTTAAATTTGGTGATTACCAAATAATTTTGATTTTTTTTTAAGTTTATGGAAATTTTCCGATTTTATTTAGATGCCATATTACGGGTTTTTAAGATGTTTGACCATAAATTCTTAACCTTATCTTGAAATATAAAA